>DWMF01000496.1:0-14484 GCA_018244815.1 Parelbella polyzona | reverse complement strand
AGATGTGTAATTAGAATTTTCACATGTGTACATATGTACATAGATTTATGTACACAAAGATGTATGCATAGATAGATAGATGCATTGATTGAGGAATTTGATACTCCGTATTTCTGTTTGCAACGATTTGTGACACCTACAAATATCAACACCCGTAGGTTTCAAAATGTAGAGTGCCTTTGTGGACTTTAATTTCACATAACACATACGTTTATATAAAAGCTTATTATCATCAAAGGTTTTATCGTTTTCCTCGTGGTGACTGGTTCGCTCACTACTTAGTTTCGGTTTAGCAAACTATTTATAGGCTTTTATTGAGGTTTACATTTTTTTGCTTTAATGATTGATAATTAAAATCCGTTGCAACATTATTAATGATTAATATTTTATTGTTTCAGACTGAAAGATGTGGAGCCTATTGCTAGTAGCGGCGTTATTCTCGACCGCGCGTTCCAAACAATTACCTCCTAGCACCGGTAAGTTTAAATACTCCTACTTTCAAAATATCAATTTTGCCAACTACATCAATTGTCAATATTCAGATGCTTTTGGTAACGATTTCTCTGCGTTTCATACAGACCGAGCTCTACTGTGTTACGCATATAGTCATTCACCCATTTCATTTATCATCCAATCATTTGTATCCGTTAAATATTTCAAAATCATTTATATTAAAAAAGCAGGCATTAATTGGTATTACAGCGAATCCCGTCATTATGGAGATATTGAGTCAAATACTCAAAGCAGCGTTTGTCCTATTGTACATTTTGCTCGCTTCTTTGTAACGACAGTTCTTTATAAGGGACAAAGAACATAACATTATAATACGAGCGTTGAGAAGTCATAAAAATGTGTGTAATATGGTTTTGTAAAAATATGACCGACGAAGACAATAGAGCGCGTTGATGTCTTTTGTATGCATGGGGCGCGGCGGCAGATTTATAAACGAGAGGAAAATATGAATAAAACAAGTGATACTTAATTATTTTATTTTATCTATATGACTGAAATATTGGCGCACTGGTTAGTCAGTCCCGATTTAGGTGTGGGTTCGATTCTCTCAGGGCGAATAATTATGCGAAGTGGGACTAATGTTTGTTTTGCACATACGATAAGTTTAAGGTTACACATAAGTACTTAGAACTACATACATATAATTATCATTTGTTTGATTACTACAGCATAGGCTCTGCTAATGTTACGATCCGATAGCAGTGTGAGTTATCTATCAACAGTTATAAATACAATACACAGTACTACAGCAAGCATGTTTATATCTGTCCAGCGTGTTAACTAAAATAGTGCATATTAACGACAATATACATAAATGTCGATCTTATCACTAAGTTAGGCTCGCGTGATAGTTAAGTTCCGTGCACAAAGTAACAAGGTACCGCCGCGTGACCTACCTCTGCTGGTAAACCAAATTACTTCGTTACATAATTATTCATTATCATTACAGTGTTTTATTATGTTTTATTATATATTATGCATTTTATTTCATTATAGAAAAGTATATAAAACTGAAAAACATGTAATTTTAAACAGAATAATTAAGACGTTCACATTGGGTATATTGATATTGGGTAACGTTTAACATATCGAAGTATCGAAGCAAATTCGGGTCCACATGAACAGTTAGGCGGCGCGCGGCGGGGTGGACGACCTGGGTCGTTGACGCGCGTCCCAACAACGACTATAAACGTCTGTAATGAGCACATACTCTACTGAAAATAGGAAATTTTTGTGTCTAAACCTTTATATGATTGATGCTGGATGCGATAAGTCGAGGACAGGACGCGATTGCGGTCATTAGGGGTCCTGTTAGGCCCGTGTCCAGCAGTGGACTGAGTTAGGCTGATGATGATAATGTTAACATCTTAAGAGCTACGCTAATCTAGTTTATGTTGTATAGCGATATAGAGTCAGTACTGACTGTCTGATCGAAGTCCAATCACCGTACAGAACGTTTCTATTTGTTGTTTTAGATACATGGAGAATAATGATAATAATAAATGGGATTATGTGTAAGCGTTTTAAGAAGAATGAAGAAGATATAAGAAGGGACAATGCAAACGTAAAATAACTTGCTGTTATTGGTGAAAATGAATTGGTCACTAATAGACTTACCCTCATCATCATGACCCATCTATCATTGCGCTGTTGGACGAGGGTCTTCTGTCAGAATGAGAAGTTTTAGGGCCACAGACTGCCATGCGGGCCTAGTGCCAGTTAGTAGACCTTACTTGCCTTAGACAACATTATGGAGAGCTCTAAGAAGTGCAGGTTTACTCACGATGCTCTCCTTCAACGTTAAACTATGTTTGACCTAGGCAAATGTTATTTTAATCCTAGTCATTTTGAGGAGGACTTTTTTTAAATTAAGAATGCGAATTAAATTTTTTTATTTTAATTCATTTAAAGTTCGGTGAAACGTATTACTGTTGTTTCGACATCGCAAGTCGTAACTCTTGCATCTCCGAAAACGTTACATTACCGCACATAACATTACAACTTCTATCATCCTTTCACGGATTTTAAGCGTTAATAGCTTGAGCAATGAACACATCTTCAAAACGGGTTACGCCCTCGCATTTAACGTACTTGTTTTATCGCCAACTATAAACTATAAGTTAATTATTATCATATTGTCACGCCAAGTCATTCACGAGATAGACAGAGAACATCTACTGCCAATAATTACATATCGACGTGACGTTTTAAGTATTGATTTAACAGGTCTATAGGGTTCGATTTTTCGGATAATAACCCCAATAATACAATACTAAGAAGACAATATGGAATCGTCAGTAACTACTTACTGGATACTGCCGGAACAGTATAGCATTATTGTGTTATAGGTAAGTCTGCAGAAAATTGAAAAATGATAATAATATTATCATTATTGACTGCCTTTTTGCTCGACTGGTTGCAATCGCAACTACTAATCGAGAAGTCCTAGGTTCGATTTTTCTAACTTAGAGATTCCAGTAGAAACTTCTAGTAGTGACTCGGAGTCTGAATTTGTGCCAAGAGGCTCACCAACTTTTCTATGGTGAGACGTAAACGTAGCTGGTGAAACGCGAGAGTGTACCACACCCCTCTGCCTACCCTCTCAGGGATAACAGGCTTGATGTTACATTTATTATATAAGAATAATATGAAAATTCCGAAAGTGATTCGATCTTCAATATTGCCGTAAGATCTACCTTAGTTCCGTAACAGTGCACATTGTGTTCATAACACTTTCTATGTAATGGGAACTGCAGTATCTGTTACCTTCACTTGCAGTTTTCTTTACCCCTATATGGGGCTAGGGTTGCCCCCTTGTGAAAAACCTTTAAGAATTAATTTTCTTACTTAGTTCAAATTGAAAAACAATTATTGGCATATTGTAATGTGAAGTGTATTAAAGCAATTAAATTTACAATTTATTTTCTAGTCTAGTTGTTTCCAATGTTATAGTAATGTTCCAATAGTCCAAATAATATCAAAACGTAATTGATCAACATGATAAAGTTGTTGAATTTATTTACATGTATATTAAATTGCATCGCTCAGTGCCTATCCGGAAGGGATCTAGCTTAATGGTATAGGTATCCATATTAATAAAAATAATGTCAAAATTTTGTCAACTCTAGAGACATAAGTCACTGTAAAATTAAAACCTTTAGTTTAATTTACCTTTATGTTATCATAAACTTCTTTTTAGTTAAAGTCGGGCTTGGCTCTTGTAACAATTGTTACGAAAACGATCCATTCTCTATCCACCCGTTCTCTCTATCATTATGTATCTGCTCTACATCGTAAGATATTTTCATGTTTAATTTTTGCTCTACTTGTATTCTGCTAAGCAGTTACAACACTGCACAATTGGATGAAACTAGCATTAATATCTTCGTGTGGCATAATGTGATTAATGATCTATCATTGCGAGGTGACGTCACGTCAAGTTATGACGTCACGCAACACAACCAGGTTTTGGATCCAATAATATTTAACGTATAATACAATACAGAACGAAGGATGAATCATGAAAATTCGAATCTTACTATTAACGGTCAATCATGCCAGGCCCTGACCGTTCGAGTTTGGCTTCGTTTTCCAAATCGTATGCTCTCTACGAATGCGGCAGGGTTGCTAATTCTGTTATAATACATATCTGGTTATAGAAATGAACCTCTTTAAATTGGTAGCAAATTATTTGAATACTCATGCCTACTACTCTTAAAAGCAAAACAAAGTAATACAAAATCAAATGTTACCAGTGTCATTAATATAAAAATGTATACCAATATTAATTTTTTCCAGAATTAACCACAACAACTGGATCCACGACGGAGACGGACGTGTGGCCGGGAGCGCTCGCGCCGCTCGACTCGCTCACAGTGGCGTGCGAGCGAGACAACATGCATGTCACCATCTCGCTCGCTGAAACGCATGCTAATAGGTGAGAAAATATTATTGTATATTACTTAGATCTGTTATAGTCGAATGCTTTTATCAGGGGTCTATGCAGTATAATGATTGATTGTAAAGTTAATAATATTATATTTCTTTCCAGCTTATACAACACCTTTAACGGCATAGTATATCCAGCTGGGCTCGGTAGCAACTCGACTTGTCTTCGGGAATACGTGTCAGCCAGGGGAGACCTTCAGTACACCCTGCCACTCAAAGGCTGTAACACAATGTCAACGGATAACGTAAGTTTTATTCTATATTGTTTATAAAGCAATGCTAAGTATATACCGGAAACTTTTTTTCAGATTCGTACAATTATTATTCTCTAATATCTTCTATTTTTCAATTTATTTTGAACCTGCTTCTATGTTTTTATATGTTTACTATTCTCCAAAGGACGACGGGTGGTGAATATCACTAGGCATTAAGTTACCTGCCTGCTTGTGTTGGACAAGAAAATGTAAATAAACAAATAAATACAACCTGAATTTATTCAATACGAGAATGAATAGACATATTCTAGGCAAGCGCGTCGCATCCTAGGCTACTGACTGTTTGCATGCCTGAACGCGAGCCTATTGCCGTAAGGAAACGACTTTACTGCCACAGTACTCACAATATTAAATATAGAGCCTCGTCATATGGAGGTTTCTAAGTAGTGTCTTAAATCTTAGTTTTGTAAAAAAAAGTCCACACCAGGATATGAACACAGGACCCCGTAGTTGGTGGTGAATTGTAAATCGCTACGTTATCATTGCTTCTAGGCCTTCACAGTTACAGCAAGTGATATTTATTTTATGGGTTGTTTATTTCCTTTATTTCACGGTTCGTTTTAAAGTCACTTTCGACACGAAACTGGTAACGTTTTGCTTATTTAGCGACAAGGTTACAACAATAATGACCATTACATTACATAGTTGTGCACTTTCGACTTCAAACTTCACAATGTAAATGTACTTTGCTCTGAAACATGGCAAACGAAATTCCGTTTAATTGGAACTCCACTTATATTTATCCATACACATTAATTGCTTTACGTGAATGATAGGAGTTATGAATGTAGAAGATAGTCACGTCTATAATAAAAGAGGTATTTGGTATTCTGTACTCTCTGCCATTCCGTAGTGACCTAGCATAGTTAGTTTTTTACACATTTTTTAAGCCCCACAAAGGGCGCAAATAACTAAAGATTATCTTTAGGTCCCGATATGCGCGGCGTAGTGGTCTCAGATAATTGGCTAGAGAATTGTATCATGATAAAAGGCAACCAATATAGTTTTAAAAGAGTTACGCTGTCAGTCTACCCCGCAAGGGACCTGGTATGATCATATAATAATAATATAAAATCATACAGTTTATTAGAAAATAAAACCGTATCTATATGTTGTATCTGTTTATGATTTCTATGTATGAGTTCTTAGTAAAATTTTTACCTAACGTATATATGTAGATTGTAAATATGTTAGATCAAATAAACAAGCCCACAGAACTCAAGTCACAGTCTGCTATAAATATCTTACATACATATATTGTACTGACGCCGACGGCCGGACACGGCGCTGCCCGCTGTGACGTCACAATACCCGCCGTACACTAATAGCGCAGTTATATTATAACATCACGACACATCCCTTACAAGGTAGGCCGCAAGTACTACGAGTATGTGGTAATATATCTATCCGTACAGACTTGATGTATTTCTTCTACACGTACGAAGGTCTCAGAGAAAGATAAAATTAAATGTTGAAACACGAGTTTCCTCTCCGTATAAGAGGGTTAAGGACATAGCCTGCCAGGCTGGTCAAGTATATACTTCACAAACCTTAGTGAATACTTTTTGTAAATTAAGGTGTGTGTTTCCTAACGATGTTTGCCTTCACCTCACCCAATATAACGCGACCCAATAATTAAGTCCAGTATGCGTTGCGCCTAATACGTAGGGCTGCGTATGCGCACGCAGCTAGGAAGCACGTGATATGAATCTATACGAGATCGTTAGTACTGGCGTCATGTTTAGAACGTGCAACGAAGCACTCCTGATCAGTACAGTACCTATCTAATCTTTATCATCAAGATATGAACTGTTCAAGACAGCATTGAATATCTGCTTTCTAAGCAAGAGTGCTAAATCTCCCTTCTCATCACGTGAGATTGTAGTCAAGAGAAGATTTTTTTTTATTACATGATAGGCTTGCGTTTGGCCGCGACCCCGCCTGCTGGAAAGCGCGGATGCCTATTGGTATTTATAAAACCCTTTTATCATTTCACAGGTATGAGTCACCTTTCGTTATAATATTAATAAATTAACAATTATCAGTTTTGCTCATAATGGATCAAACTGATAATTGTTGATTAATTAAAGATTAACAATAAACGATTGATTTCATTAATAATCGATTGATGAATTGCACTTTTCATTTTGAGGTGAGACCCAGGACCAATAATTGAAAGTTGAAGTGTTTAATGATAATAGTGAATCGAAGGCTTCTGGAGAGTTTTTTAGCTTATTTAATACTTGTTTGATGTACATATATATATTCAATAAAAACTACGAGTATGCTCACACAGTTGACCATTTACCTGTCATCTAGCATCCGTTTAATGAGACCTGACGTGCTGCTATAAATATTTAATATGAGCCCTTTATGAATACAATTCATTGTTTTTTTTTCTAAAGTTTTACTAGTCACGACACAACTCGGATTCTTTTAAAACGTGCCAACTGAATATTCATAGAGTTGACTGATTGATAGCTCACGATTGATCGTGACGTTAACACGATCCGACGTTAACCGCTCAAACTACGTTAAAATTGCTGCTTTGGTCGAGTAATTAGTAACACGAGTTCTCGCGACCAAGAGGTCTTAGGTTTGAACACGGGTCCAGCAAAATATATTTTTTTCTAACTTGATATTTCCAGTAGGTTTATTTTGTAATTCTAACGGTTATTAGGCAAGCCAATGTTACTGCAGACCGTTTAATCTGAAAAATCATTGTGGCTTCAAACAATAAACCAAGTCTTATATAAATTAAAATCTTTGCGACCTTTAAGAGCAAATACGAGTCACTTTTTAGTCAACACAGTCCCATGTGACATTTAACAATTGACGTAACAAATACAGAATAACATAAAAAACGTTATCTTAACAATGTACCAACGATAAATCAAATATTTCTTTATCTCCAGTTAAAATATTTACCATATTCGCTTCTTGTTTAAACGACAAACACAAGATTAACATAAAAAAGACCCTGGTAAATAGAAATGATCTCACTTCTAATCTCTTTTGTCAATGTCACTATGTCTTTTTCACGATTATATTAAATAAAAAGGATGAATGACAAGTAAATATAATGTGACGTTTGTATTCCCTTGAAGGAGTAGGTAGAGGAACGTAGAACACTCCAACGTTTTACTACAAAATCTAAGTTGAAAAATTTTAGTTAGAAAAACGAATAGTACCCGATCCCGGAATCCCAACCCAGGACGTCTCTATCAGCAGTCCTGCTTTGCAACTACCCGACCAACGGGGCAGTCTAACGTAATCCTATAATAATAGTATTTTCGGACATCTCCATACACGGCCAACTGATACCAGTGAAATCATCAAGAGAGTTTGTGTTACGGTAACCAAAGGGCTGATAAACTACATATATACATACATACATTTATTTGTGAGGAAGCAACATATACAAATGTACAAACTATACTTGTATAACAACAGGACCGCCCACTTAAACAACACATGTAAAAAGTAATCTACAAATTACGAGAAAAAGGACCTTAAACACTTCCTATTTCAGCTGTGAGTCATTACTTCAGCGCAAAATAAAATTGTCTAAACACCATTCACATTACAGCACATGTTATGCAAATACCAATCTACCCACATAATGTGTTAATAATTCCACACCTACACCAATCCGTTCCAAATTCAAAACAAAGAATATCGACGTAGTTTATATAACATGTCATACAGTCTTTAAATCGTATGTAATCGCAGAAAATATTACACTTTTACTTAAAGAAAATAATCACATCAAAATCGGTTAATTCGTTTGAGCGCACCACAACCAAACAAATTTTAAATTCGGATTTAAAAAGCCAAAAATAAATAAAATTCGAATTTATACATTGCAACTGTTTTTTTTTAAAGATCATCGGTCCATCTCAAAATTGGAATACAATAAATTTAACTACAACTGTCTTGATATGAGCCCTATTAAAAAAATATTCGAAATACGAACTAGCATATCGTCGTAAATCATAAAACTTAATATTATGACTCAATATAAAGTCCAATTTAAATCTCATGTCTTCTGCTGCTGACTCTACTAGCTGTCACGGAAGAGAATGTGGATTAAGAGTAAAGTGTAGACACATTTGAAAGTGGAGATTTATGTGACTTCTATATCAGGAAACGACAAGTATTACATTATTGTCTGATACTTCATTCTTCATATAAATATATCCCACGAGAACTGTGTCACAACCTTGCAGTTTCTTCATTAGTTCATTTTCTTTTTACATTCGAAATATGATGTAATATCCAGCCAAGAGGAGACGAATGTGAAAAATAAGGTTAACACATCAGCCTTTATACGGAAGGTTGTCTAAAGAGCCTCCATGTTATTAGCTTCCACGATTTATTGAGTTTAAGCAATCACCTATTGGCAATCAACAGTAATTACGATATTAACCTTTGAGTGTAATAAAATTATTAACGGCATCGGCAAAAAACGTACTCTAAAGCGTGTGAAGTCTGCGAACCCGCATTTCGCCAGCGTGGCAGCCTATGGTCTTAACCCTCTCATTCTTAGAACAATTCGAAAAAAATATCAACCCTTTAATGTTCTACTGTTAAACATGGGTCTTTTCTTAAATTGAGAACGGGAAGGCCACACTGACCAATCGTAGATTAGCGCACTTCATGCACTTTAAAAAACATTATGCAGAACTCTAAGGTGTACCGGTTTCCTCGTGATATTTTCCTTCGCCGTGAAACAAGTGATATTTAATCTTTGATCTTAATTGACAATGACAATTGCCATTTAAAAGTACCTAATCAAATCTTATTAATATTTGTGAGTGTTTAAAATATAGATGTTATAAAATTATTTAATTTTGTGATACATATTACGTAATATTAATCAACTTCGAGAACTAGTCGTTTCTGTGTCTGTTTAATGTTAGCGATGAGACCACAAGATCAGTTTTAATGTAATTATACAAAAAAAAATATACTGATAATAAAAATCAGAATGGAAATCAATTGGGTACACAGTCAATGAATAAATGGATATAACAATAGATGGGATTCTACAGCCAAATTGAATACAAACAAAATACCATTTTGCGTTTTAGTTACTCGAGAAACGTAATATGCTATTAAAGTGGAAGTGACGCGACCGACTCTGTCCTAATGGAATTTGAGCCTCAGTCTTGGGTTGGCAAACAGAAGAAGAGTAGCATTATAAAAACAAGAAACAACTCCTTGAAACGCATAAATTGAATAATTACTTAACATTTAAACTCAATTGTTTCACGCAGGCTTAACACGCAACTTCCTGTTGTTATCTGCACCATTCTTACAATCTCGCCGCAGCTAACGTCTGCAGAAGGACCCACGCGATTGATGCCTATCTCGCCAGTTACTCTTTGTTTATTAATTATCATGCTCTACAGTTGTTTCCGATAGGGTTCTGTGGAAAAACTTACGTCCAATCGCAGCGACTCACGTCGGTTGCGTAGTTAACGATTTTATTGGGTGTGTTTCATCAACATGTGCTAGGATATATATACAAATGTAAATGAAGCGTATAGCAAACATCACTTAATTTTGATTTTATGTTAGCATTGCAGCAGTTATGACTAACCGCTGCCTGCTCTGACTTGAAGAATAGGGCCGTCAATATCAATTATTTATTGGTACGTTAAATAAACTATCAATTGATATATATTATCTGGAAACAGGACGGCAGATAATGGAACTTAGTAACAGTTAGGTAGTACATATAACGCTAATGTGATTACAATTAGTAATAAATACTTGAAAGTTTATTTTGAACTATCGTATCACGGACCTTGATTAAGATAATCAGGCATTTTTGTATTTTTAAACAGAACATAATTTTTTAACATATTATGTATATTGATAGGACAAAATGCGGCGATATTAATATTGTTTGTCCTTACAACCGCCTTCTGTAAATGACAGTAAGGTATAAATAAGTAAATAAATCATCATCATCAGCCTGTCGAAGTCCACTGATGGGGACAGGCCTCCCCTGAAGGGTTGTTACTGTTGTCCGCCCGCTGGGCAGGCGGGTTGAGGATCGTAAAGCACAGCTTCTCGCACTGCCTACACAGCTGCCCGTAGACGGCCAGGGCATATGGCCGTACCTTGGCTGATAGCGGCATACCTCTTCCAGGGCCAGATTTAATCGCATCTAACGGCACCTATTATCCGGGTATGACATCGAGGGTTATATTCTTTCGCTTCCCCGACGCGAATAGTACTTAAATAAATAAATGAAACCTAACTCCACATTTATGCATTGCAATATTACAACTTCGTGTATACCATATACTGATCTGTCTCGATTTACAAGGAATGTAAAGCATAACTTCTGAGATATTTATGAATAATACAAACACGGACGAGGTCAGTCCGTATCTTTGAACAATCGATCGTCCTGAGGCCAAACTGCTGTAAATATCGCCCAATGAGTTATGGACTGCGCCTCGCTTTTGGCCGGCCTGGTCAATATTTTCTCGATAACACCAATACTGTACAAATACTTTAAAGAAATATTAATTTTCACTTTATGGATATCCTTCTAATATTGCTTAAGAAAAATATGTACGTAATATTACATATTGTAAGATAAATACGTTAGTTTTAATTAGTAAGTGAAGTACAGTGCGTTTTATAAGAGGCGTATCAACTGAAAAGTTTCAAAAAAATACGTTAAATTCATATGTACTTAATTACTTTACAATTACTAATTGTCAGTTCAGTGCATAGTTAAATTGAAACATCGTATCACTCAAATTAATTTGATTGTAAATATAGAGATAACTAATAAAAATATGAAAATTGAAAATTGAAAGTGAAAATTTTGTTTTACTCAAGTTTCCACGTGAACAAGTTGCGTGGACTTAATTTTACACTTAACAATATATGCCTTTTAAAAACTATTTATAGAAAAAAACGCTCTATTAACACAGACTTCGTTTTAAAAATTCATTTTAAACAGAGACAACTTGTATTTATCGTCAGTAACTTTGAAATTTTGTCTATGGAAATACTACAGTAATACGGTATATGCGTGGGACGCAAATGAACAAAATAAGTAATGCTGTTAGCTAATTTAACTTAAACAGACACCTCCTAATGTAAACAGTTATAAAGGTTTTTAAAACAGCTACAATCACTGGTAAATTTGGCCACATACTTCTAAAATTATATCATGATCATCAATGACCATTTGACGTCACTAGATGACAAGATGGCCGCCACAACTATTTATTACTACTTTGATACAAAGATTATATTCTCATATTATTATTAGAGTTAAAAAAGGAAAATCGTAAAAATGTTGCAATGATAGACGAATGAATAATATGTATACTAATGTAGTTCTTTTATTGTGTCTGTCTTTTAAAACTAAAACGAGTTTTGAGAACAAGGCTTCCCGAAAACGAGTTAAAATCAAGAACACACAGAGTGGTCAAAAGAACTGTTTATTATTCATATGACAGCAAGTGACCTTTTGTTGAGGCCTTGCTTCAAGCGTGGGCCACTTGTAGGCAATGGAAGGTATAACTGGTCCATACAATCATCATTGTAATAATGTAATCATTTCGTTTCATTTATGTTATCAGAATGTTTTGCTGTATCCGTCTCATGTGGTCGTATTGAAAGTGAGTCATTCATAATAAAAATAAATACAGCAAATAATTAAAATTAATCTGATTCAATATCTACCTGCATATCAAATATGGTTAGGCGGCAAAATCAACGCGGAGATTTCGCAGATTTCGATTTGCTTATATTAGGAAGAATCTTAAGACAAAATTTGCTATTAGAATAGTATGTTTATGATACGTAGGAATTTGCACGCCATAAAGAAATTATTTGCATACAAAAATAAATTCACTCGGATATACCTACATATAAACAAATAAAACGGAATTTATATACCTACTAGCTGACGTTTGTAATTCAACTGAATAGAATTTACCGTGAGACCGGCAAAATTTAAATTGTGCCATTGTTGCTTATGGAATGAAGAAATGAAAGAGGGGTTGAATAAAGAACTTGAATTAATCTGGGAAAAATATTCGACTCTGGTTAACGCTTTTTATTTAAATATATCTTTTGTATAAAGTACAAGTAGGTCACTCGTCAAGATGCTGTAACATTTCTAGGGAATATTAGTGATTCCATTTTATCTTTATAACTGAGGCTGAAATATGAGTGACGTAAAAACTCCAGTGCCGTGATTCGGACTACAAGTGGTGCCATCTATTATTGAAGTAAAAAATTTGCTAGTGTATTAAAACGGCAATTATGACATTTTTTATTAATTACGCATAACTTATATTTTTAATTGTTAATTATATTAATGCATTACTTAGTACCCATGTTTGCGTTTTGAGTCACTGAGTCACAGTCAAGTATTCTGTACTACGAGTACAGATTCGGGAACTGATTAAGAACTAATTTCTAAATAAATATAATAGTGTATATTTGTATTTTCATCTGCCGTCTTCTTACCATAATACCGGCCGGGTATGTAGATGTACTGCATTATCTATTATTATTATTCCTTTCCTATTTACGTTTATTTTAAAATTACATTTGCATGTCTTTGAATGTCAACGTAAGTTTACTGATAATGTATGATCATATTTATGAGTCATTTCGATATAACTGGT
Source organism: Parelbella polyzona (assembly GCA_018244815.1). Taxonomy (NCBI): domain Eukaryota; kingdom Metazoa; phylum Arthropoda; class Insecta; order Lepidoptera; family Hesperiidae; genus Parelbella; species Parelbella polyzona. The sequence continues at coordinate 1,076 of DWMF01000496.1, read as the reverse complement.
ATTCCTATATTTGTGTAGTGATTACACATGTGTTGGAAGTGAATGTTGAATACAATTTTGCTAGGAGTATTTTTTATCCTTTTTATGAGACGAAGAATAGAGGCAATAAATATTTATATTTTTATACGCGGGAAGGCGTAAATGGCTGTTCAGAGCTTTGTTATAGCAATGCCTCGACGCATACTAATTTTAACTCTTCAACGTAAAATATGGAAGATCTGCTAGAGTCGTGGACAAATCAAATCATATCTATAATTGCCCAAGTGACATTTTGGAACACTTTATGAAACTTAAGAAACTATGTTTTCGAAACATCTTTATTTAAGCTCAGTGGGCTCTGTATATTGAACCCTCTCTAAAATTAATATAACATTGAATATTAATTAGATTTGTTTATTTGCACTCGTAGATGAAAAGCTCACCTCTATCATTTCTTATAGAGCATTTATTTATTATTAAAATTTTCAATTAAGGCTACCGTAATTATTTTTAAATGAACAGAACGAACGTAAAACTTTTAAATGAAAAAGAATAATGTGTTTTTAACCACCCATCTATTATAACGCCGTCAGAATCCATTATGGATTCAAGCTGTCCCCATGCACTTCCTCCCGAAAGTCGTGGGGTGCTGGCCGGAAGTGACGTCACTCCCCTCATTGTTAAGCCAGCTGCGTCCCGCTGGGCACTTTGCGGAACTAAGGATACGGGTTGTTTGAAGTTGTAGATACTTTGAGATTACTGTGTGTGTTCCAGTGAACATTAGTATATTGTTCTCAGTCAGAGTTCAACTAAAAATGGCCATGTTACATATTATCCCAGTTTCCATTTGAAACCCATAATTTTCAATTCAGAAGAGTCACAAAACGATGAGTTGATGAAACAGAAGGCATAATGATGCCGATAGTTCTCTTGAAGCGGATTAATCATTTTAATATCTTCTTCCCAGGAGGATGGCACAGTGGAGTACTACAATAACATCATAGTCCAACCGCACCTGCGGCTGGTGACGGGGCAGGGGCGCGGGTACCACGTGCGCTGCCGCTACCGCCGCCGCGACCTCACGCGCTACCGCCCCG
>DWMF01000495.1:0-14494 GCA_018244815.1 Parelbella polyzona | reverse complement strand
CTATACTGTGACTAGTTAGTCGCCAGAGCTTCATCAGTTGAGCAGCAACGCCCACCACGCGCAGGTGAGCCTGGCTTTGGCTAGTAAAATTGAGTCTGCAGCCCCTACACCCCTCTATTTCGCTTCGGGCACACTTGAATGAATTGTCAAGTTAAGGTATAATAAAGATCCATCCACGATGACATCGATCAATATGTTCCGGAAATTGGTTCCGGATTCAGTTAAAGATATATCGTTTTCTTTATGAATAACTGAATCTTTTTTACAAAGGAGAACATCACGCCTATATATCCCGAAGAGGTAGGCAATATAATAAACCCGCAAGTTTCACCAGTTACGTTTACGTCCCATCATAGAATAAGTGATAAGGCTATTATCATATCTTGGACACAGATCCTGACTCCGAGCCACTACTAGAAATTTATATTAGACAATCTAAGTTAAAAAACCTTTTGTTTTCGCCCTGGAATTGGAACCCAGGAGGTATCTATCAGCTGTAGTGCTTGCAACCACTCGAGCAACGACGCAGACGTTTTTTACTAATTCTATTGATATAGAAAGTCTCGTTAAATGTGTATCATTATCAACTCTTTTTATGGCTCCACTATTGGACACGGTTCTTTCCCAGAAAGAGATCAGTTACAATAACAACAATAATTTATGCCGAATATCTCTGAAACCGAAACCAAAAATCAAAATACACGCTAGTTCAGATAGATGTATCATAAACCTTACCGTTTAAGCTCGTAGCTACCTACTGACAAGCCCCGCGAAGGGCGCACCCTATCTTGACCGTCTCCAGACCCTTATTTAGCGACAATATGCCAAGAACAGCTGACGCCGGAGCCCTAGTGATGCTCCACGGTTGATAATGTTGTTGAAATATTTGGCGATTTGTTTTAGACTTGGCTTAAGAAGAAATATTGAACAAGTAGATTAGGTAGTGGTCTGACAAGCCAAGGTCTGGGTCAGGTACTAGATGAAGTAGTCAGGTATTGTGTAAGGTGTGTGCGATAGACATGTTTGGTGCTCGACGCCCTTTGCATACCTTGTAATGGATCCAGCGTGATACCTTGGATTTAATAATAACAGACTTGACAATCCTAACAAGGAATGGCAAATTGCTTGCAGGTCACCGTTATAGGATTAATTACAACTAAAATATCATTAGACAGAGAGCACAGAGTGCCAAATATTCTTATAGAACTTAAAAATTCTTGCCGACCTGCCATACTTCTTTCACATTCATCGTTATTTTAAAATACATATAAAGTCTGTATGATGATAAAAATAATTATTATTATATAACCGACACGGGGTACATCACTAGCGGCCGCAGGACGCTTCGCCTTCGGATTAATTACTTTTTGACGTATTCAACTTTTATTACAATTAATTCATCCGTATTTGTGCCGGTGTCGTATATAATCGTTTTGTTTGTAAATGACGTTTGGAGTTTTGTTTCTGTCCGTCCGTGTATCAATGTGTGTGTACGAGTACGTTAGTTATTATATGGTAAAAGAGTTTATCATCATGATCATCATCATCATCAATTGTTTAATCATTCCGCAGTTGAACAGTGGAACTCTCAGAATGAGAAAGCCTTCCAACCGTTAAATGCCATTTGGCATAGAGTCGAATTAAAATTCGATTGGCTAATCGATATTTATAGACATTAAAATCGATTAATAATACAATTAAATGTTAATAAAAATATCTACAATATAAAGAAATCCAGAGATTGAGACAGACAATACAAAATAATTAAAACCTATAAATCGTTAATTTTAGTAGTAAGGAATTTATGTATGTAGGTTTACTTTGACATTACTTAAACACGTGCTAAATCTATTAAGATTATAACTAAATGTTTAAATTATTATTATTACATGGTCATCTCAATCTCTTACATGGTAGACAGAGAGCAACGATAGCCAAATACATACCTCTCTATACTTATGGATTATATATATTATCCAAAATTTTGTTTAGTGATGAAATCTTTTTGAAGCTTTAAATGGTTTTCGTATCGATTAATAATTAGTGCTTCAAAGTAATGTTTGTTATTTTAATAGTAATATAGTGCTTCGGCCGGACCCATCGCCGCCATATTCGCTTTGCGGACGGAATAGAACTGAGCGTCCAATGAATGTGATTTTCGGACGCGCGCTTCCAAATTTGAAATATTCATATTTCGAATGAATATTCAAACGGTGCGCTGTTTACATTCACGGCGTTCCAATTTCAAATATTTGCATTTATTTATTTTGCATTCGGTTTTGTGTTTTTTTTTCTATGTGTGCGTGGTCCTGTGCTTTGGTTTTGTTCTGACGTTTATTGTGCCTTTATTTTTACTGTGCTCAATCAATATTAGAATCAGTCGATACGACTATATAAAATTAACCATTTCCAAAGTATACTCTTATTTGATAATAATTATGTGCATCTTCTTAATTATTATTTTGTGTTGATTAATCTAATAGTTTTTTATTATATTTGATTACGATTACACCATATAAATTGCTATTAATTGCCTGTATCGAGCTTAATTTTTATATCAAATCACATTTTAATATTTAGTAGTAAACATTTAGGCCATCATGGTTCATCACAACCACAATTAATTTTAACAGATCAGATAATATATTAAGTAAAATTTTAATTTTAATAATTTAGAATACGACTGACAAAAATACAGATGAAACGTCACTTTTGATTGACAGCCGGCCATGTCTGTTTGTGTTACCTCTAGCGTCAAATTCAAATACTTGTATGCAATTCAATTTGATCTTTATTTAGGCAAATATTTTGATTCGTACTCTTTAAATATTGAATTAATATTAGACATTATAATAATACAATGAAAATGTAACCCTTACAATTCTTAGTTTAGAATTGAAAGGATATGGTAATGTGTTTTGACTCTTTAATTTTTTGAATGTCATTACAATTTAAATATTGGAAGTCAAATTGCAGAGCTTTTATTAGCAAAATTCAAATAAACGTGGTTATGGTGTCTCTGTTATATTGTACTGCCATATATACAAAAATACTATGAAGTTTGTGTTTGGAGGATAACACGGCTCTGCTTTACTTTTTAGGGGAATATGGATAAGATAATTTTATGTGTCAAATAATAAATATATTTTAAAAATTCCAATAAAACAGTCAATTTGTAAATTTTTGATAATGTTTGATAACAAAGCGTTCCTGAAAACTATTTAGGTCTAAAGGAGTTAAGGAGCCCTTAAGTGCCTGAATTCGTGCAGAATTAAAATAAATCGTCTGACAAGAACCGAATCGTTAGTACCTACTAACATCTGAGCGAATCACAAAACATACGTTAATTCACAATCATGATTTAGTGCTAATAAAAAACCTAACATTGGAACGATTACAAAGAATCATTTTTAAATTATATTTATAAAACAACAAGAAAAATTACTCGCAATCGAAATCCCTTTTATATAACAACAAAATAATGACATACCATTTGACTTCCGTTCCTGGAACATCAAAGCGATGAACGGCGCAGATTAGATAAGCCATTGTTTAGTACAGTACGGACGAGACAATGGCGCGCTGTCTTAGATAGCGGTTGTACCTGAGTAGCTGCGAGATCATTGTCATCGTTTAAAACAAATTCAAATAATGAAGACTGCCTTGTTGGTCGAGTGGCTGCAAATACAACTGCCGATAGGGAGGTTCTGTGTTCAAATCCCAGACCGGGTACTGTTGGATTTTTCTAACATAGATTTTCTAGTAGTGACTCGGAGTCTAAAACTATGCCCGGCTATGCAATAGGCTCACCACCTATTCCATAGTGAGACGTATACGTAACTAGTGTAACCTGAAATTATACTACAGCTTTATGCCAACCCCTTCGGGAATTACAGGCGTTATGTTACGTTTAGGTTGAAGTATTTAAAAAAAATTGGAACTTTTTCATTTAACCAATACCTTTTGCAATATATTCATTTTACTATTTTTGTAACCAGAAACACTTTAATAAAATAAGATACTACACGAGCACAATGAACCGCCTTAAACACTTCCGTTCTCTGCCTACCCTCGTAATTCGAAAAAGTTTTTCGCAACTTGCACATGACGGTAAATAATTGTTATGCGCTGAAGACTTGCAAAGCTTTAGAAATGTCATACTTTTTGATAATTACCAAAATTATAAATCAAACTGTGTAAAATACTTTATCTTTACGATCTAATGGTAGAAGTGTCAAAATAGTAAATAAGTATATTGTCCAGTATCAGACATAAGGTGCAAAGAAATAGCCGAAGACTGGACAACGGTCCTTGGGCAAGTCGTGAGTCCAGAAGTGGACTAATTTAGGCTGACAATGATAAAAGGCATAGATACGAAGCGATCTAAAACAGTTTATCAATGTTTGCAGTGTCTTTTTATGGAAATGTTGTAGTAGCCCATTGGGCCAACAGTTCTTGAATCTGACTGCTAAGCCAAAGGTTAATTATTTGACTCCTATTGAGACAAATATTTGCGCGTCGAGATCGAAGATTTGTTCCAGGTATACGTCAAATTGTGTAGATACAAGTATGTATTTAGAAATGTACGTAAATTTATCAATTGTTAGACTACCACAGGACAAACTGTCTCTTTTGTGCTCAGTTGGCGGGGTGTGAATATTATTGCATTAGCATTAAAATGCAGTCAGTTCTACGTCTTTCATCAGTCTATTCCAAGGCAGTAGGACTATTTCACGGCTGATCCCTTGACGAGGGGATCATTGTTATCCCGGTGCCTTCTTCATAACGAATTAGTGGGATGTGGGCTGACTTAAGAATACGAGCACTTACCTACCTATAGTGTTTATTGAAAAAGTAATTACACTTGGACAGATAAATTTTCCAATATGTCGTATAAGGTGAATATTTAGATTTTGCGTCTGTAATCAAGGTAGGACGCAGATGTACAGTTTGTACATAATACAGGTATGGCTTAGTATATGTTGATTCACTTATATTGTTAACATTTAGTTACTTGACTTGGGAGTTATTTAATTGTCTGCTTCGACGGTCGAGTGATTGCAAGCGCGGCTACCGATTGCGAGGTCCTGGGTTCAAATCCCGGGTATTATTAGGTTTTTCTCATTTAGAATTTCTAGTAGTGACACGGAGTTTGAATCTTTGCCCGGTGTATGGCGATAGGTTCACCGCTTATTCCATAAGGCGTAAAGGTAACTGTTGAAATGTGGGTGTGCACTACACTCCTCTGCCTACCTCATCGAGGATTACAGGCGTGAAGTTACGTGTATTTCGTTATTTAACGAAGAGTTTTAAAGTTTCTCCAGGTTATTTTCTATTTGTATCTTTATCATAGATACATATATTCACACCAAGCCCCTTACAGGGTATGCAGGGAGGCAAGTACGTTTTCATAATCATCAACTCTTTTATCCTTTACTTTTGGATAGTGGTCTTCTTTAAAAAGAGAAAATTTAACCCTACATTCTCCTGCGTTGGCCACGTCCACGTTAGCAGACATTTAGATCTTAGATATCACAGAACTTGGTTCCACATGTTACATTTGGATTTGGATACTTTAATTATGAATTTGAAACATTTGAATACTTTGATAAAGTAGATCCGCTGGCGGATTTATTGAAAACTAAATCAATTTTGCCGAAATATGAATAAGGATTTAGTGGAAGAGGTTGTCATTAGGCATCAAAGACGCCCCTAACCTTAGTTTAACTGTTACACGAAAATAAATAAATATTGTTAACTTGACTTATTCATTAAAATCTGAACACGTCTACAACATTGTGAACTCTACGGCACCGCGGTAGAAATCTGTTTAACAACAGATCTCTCACCGAGGGTCGCTGGCTACCCCAGTTCTGAGTATTTACGAGGCATTAGGGAATTACTATTGAGCTGTACAGTATGTTCTTACTTTAGGCAATGTTTTACTGTAGTTATATTAGTTACTAAGTAATGTGTCTGAAATCTACGTATGATGTATGTACATATATGTATATAGATGTTATGTAGATGCTATGTTAAGAATGCGTGTGTATAATCCCCTGGTACGTAGTTTATTTTTGCGATATAAATTGAGTAATTATGTACCAGTATTAACCATTATTATCATCTTCATCAAGCCTTTCATCGTTTCTTTGCCGGACACGGGTCTTCTTTCAGAATGAGAGGGTTAGGGCCATAGTGAGTAATAGAAATTTGTATATACAAAAATATTCTAATCATTGTCATAGATTCATAGATGTCACTGTTCATAGATGTCCAAAAGTCAAGTTTTATTTTTGGACTCATGTATGCATCCACTATCATCACCATCATCATAATACATCTTCATTATAATTATCATAAAATAAACGCTTCTTATTAAACACGGCTCTCAGAATGAGAAAATACAAGACCAAAATCTGTCATTGTTTGAGTGAGAATTATGGAGAACTTCAATTTTTCCTAACGATATTTCCCTTCAGTATTACAGCAAGTGATAAATACTTCATTTTTAACATATAGATTATAGGTACATAAAGTTGGTATCCGTCGTTAATCAAACCTTCAATTCTTGTAATGAGCGATAACTCCAAACCATTATGTAAGCTAACAGTATATCGGCTTCTTTTGTTCCACTGCTCGACATAGCTTCTACAATGTGTGCTAAAAAATTAGGTCACCCTCTGATCACCTTCAAACGTGTTTACTTAAAATCAGCGATTCAAAGAGTACCTAGTACATTTCTATTTATGCACAGACGAGCAAGGAATTATTTGTATATACAAAACTTTATTAATTTTGTCAATAAGGACCCGTTTCGTATATTATTCTTATTAAATAAACCAATACTTTGTATTGAATCATTGAAAGGGAACGGAACAATACGCGCTCTGTAAAAATGCCGCGAAACAAAAATATAATCAATCTATATTGCTATAACTCGACAAAACATCGTATCAAACGACTCTAGAAACTCATTGTTTTAGGCGAAACAGAGATATGTTTTCCCACACGCCAGACAGAGACAGCTACGCCGCTAGGGGTGCGTCTTAAAGCTAAATTCTATTGGGGGATTTGTATCGAATACAAGAATAACCGCCTCTTATTGGTTGCCGAGCGATCAAGTCGAGTCGTTTTTTTTTATTATATCTGTGTTTTATAGCGCACTTGTAAACAGGTTTCAATCTTTATTGACCCCGATATTGTTGGACCTAGCCGTTTTCTCTATGGCACGTACTTCGTGTTCTCGTTGTTAATATGACAGATGTTTTGGCGGGAACGCTTGCGGTTGGACTGTTACGTTGGCAATTCACTGCGAACGTTGTTATTTGGTTATGTTGGTAGCGATTTATTTGTGACAGCGTATTAAGGTTTTTCATTAGCTATAGTGAATGACATAACTGATCTGTGCAAACCATAGACAAATGTCTCGTCAGCTAAACATCTATTGTCAAATTACAAATTATGGTATTAATTCTACTGGGGATTTTAGTTTTTATTTTTTTGTAATCTGGTAAGTGGCTGGAAATGTATACCATGTCACTATCACACTCACTATCACAGTTACACTTATTTTTAACGTGGAACAATTTTTATTAGGGTTTGATTCTGAAGGGCGTGGTTGTGTCCACGTGGACACGGAAGCGACCATTTCCTTTCTCAAACATAAATTGATAACGACAGATGCCAACTAATATGCTGCTCGAGAAAGATAGAGAGACATGTTACTGCAGGCCTGCAAGCAACATGCTTGACGACAGCTTTGTCAAAAGCATATGAATAAGAAGAGAGCATTATCAATTAGATAAACCCCTACTGCACTTATACATACAATATATCCGCACCGGTTAGACTAATATCTAACAGTTCCATTTATACAGCTCTGTTTGCCATTTATTTTAATTAATGTAGGACTTTTCGAGGCGAAAGGCTTTTCTTAATCATGTGTGTTCCATCTTGGAACACATCTATATTTTCCATCACGCTAGATGGCTGCCAAGCTCTACCCATATATTTAAAAAAATGTGTTCTTAATTAGCAGCGCTGAAGATGTTGATGTAGACAACGATGAAACGGAAAGAATTAAGAAGAAATATCATGCAAACTAAAATAGAGTGAAGTTCCTGCAAACATCTATTCTGTTTAACGGAACTGTTTAAGACAAAAGTGAACAAGCACTGTCTAAGCAAACTTACCACACCCTAGCAAATAATAGCATAAGGTGAGGCTTTTGAAAAAATAATTAAGAACCGAATTAATTAAGGAGAATTAATTAAGGACCGGTGACCACCCACCATTAACGCGTTCAACTATATATTTATTACGTGTACATCAGCATCAGCTAGTTTAAGCCCACTGCTGGACGTAGGCCTTGTCTGAGACCTCTTGCCTATAATCTACACACTGGATTTGCGGGTTGGGACCACAAAGTACGGCTTCTTACACCGCCTACGCTGCTACTGATCAGCGTCCAGGACATGTATACTCGTACATATAAGTATCGTATAGCTTACGAACAGAGAGAAAAAATACACTCTGAATTACATGTACTGCAAAAGCTTAATAATAGAGAAAGGAAACTCCGAATTAATAGGAGGGCGAGTATAATTGGCGCCGTTTATCGAATTAGGGAACAGATAACATACTGTGGGTGGGAGTGATTGTCTGTGGTTGAGCTTTGTTTATAGAATTTCGTTCGGGAATTCTATAATAAACATGATGTTTTTGAATGACAATGGATTATCGGTGTCTATAGAAAGTTACGGTTTAATTTTATCTGTGATTTAAACAACTGTAAAATAAAATAATAATAATAATTGACCCATTTGTCATTCCACTGTTGGAATATGGGTCTCCTCTCATACTGAGAGGGTTAAGGCCATAGTCTGCCACGCTGGCCAAGTGCGGGTTGGCAATTCACACACCTTAGAATATTTTTTAAAAATTCCAAAATTTGTAGTATATCTCATTTGTACAAAATGATAGAAAAGCAATGTAACCTACTGGTGAAAAGTCACTTGATATGATTCGTTTGTTCTCTTAATGATTTTTGTAATTAATATAATTTATTAAACAGCAATATAAGTGTAATCTGAGTACAAATACGGAGGATTGATTGATGTACATACGCAGAACCACATGCAAATTTCATATCGGGTATCTTTTTTCTGTAGTTTTATTCTAAGCTCGCAAGACGTTTCTAGGATATAGCCAATGTTTTTTTGTGACAATTAACAGCTAAAACCCGAATGAGTAATTCTGTTTGCATAAGCAGTCAGATTCGTTCGTGTGTGTGTTTTGTATATTGTCACGATATGAAGTTAACCGCAAATGGTTACTAATAATGTTAACGGGAAAGTACATTTTTTCGTATGTCTGTTGCTTTTTTAAATTAAAACTGCTAAGTCATTTCTAGTGAACTTTCGTATACCGATAATAATTTAAAGAATGAAGAGGTTACAGGTAGGTTATAAATGTTAATCCATTTAATGTAGTGTTTTTCAGTATAAATACCTATTCTTTCGTCGTACAAAAGTTCATAGAATAAGAGAGGGATTTCTTCAGGGTGTCTGTATATAGTTCTTGTAAAATTTCATTTTTATTTAAGCAAAACCTATGAAATAGCACAGTTTTGATCAAAAAAACAAATGAGCTGTCCAATTTTTTACTTAACATCCAGCAAAGCGTGGGATATGGGCTAGTGTTAATGCAAATACAAATTTTGGGTTAAAATAATAAAATTATTTTTGTGTCATATTTACATGTCATGAGTAACGGTTGGAAAGTCGTGTTTCTTGAAACACCTTATGGTTTATCTGACTCAGTTCAAATGTAATACAATATATGTTTTTTAATCGTCAGATTAAAATAAGCTAACAATTTTAGTTTGCTATGATATATTTGCTGCCAAATATAGTTTTAATTAATGTAACTACGTAATTAAAAGGTAGATGGTAAAAGGCATTACGTATAGGAATATACAAACATCAAAAAAGGCTTATTTTTATTTGTACAGGACCATCGTTCTTGGTGTGTCCGTGTGTTTTATGAAAGCCTGCTATCAGTGTCAGGTTTCCAATTCCCCTAATGCACCCAGTAAGTCATTAGAATTACAGGTTTCTATTAAATTTGAAATATAAAAATGAAATTTTATATGCTTTAGAGTTAATTTACATCTTCATTGACTGAAAGCTTTACTACAATTCAAGTTTAAACACCCTGTTCTCACTCGCTGTCTCTTTCTCTTTTCATTTCTTCTCTACATATATACTGACTAAGTGAGAACTCTAAGGTGTAAAGGTGTTGCACCGTTACTGGGTAGGTATTAAATTTAAAATGATTTTAGTACTTATGCTGTAACGTAAAATGCATTTAACTGCTCTCAACCCCATATTAGAGTTATGAACAAAATTTTAATACAAAAACCTCTCAAATTTGTGTGTCGCCGGCGTTCTGAGAAAACACACGTGCATTCGTATACAAATTGCACCATTTGGAGCGTGCGATCCTTAAACGCTTGTAGGAGCCACTAACGAAAACTGAACCATAAATCTAGGCCATTCCGCGTGTACTTTAGGCCACGCACACTCGCGGATAGACGTCGCGGATTCAAGGGAAGGGACAGTCGTCGAGTTGACGAAGTTTTACTCGTTTAATACCGTTTTCGTCTAGTCTACATTTGGCACATCTTATGTATGTACTTTTTCAGAAAGAAAACGTTGTATAGAAAAAAGGTTATTTTTTTTTATTAAATTGTTCTTGTAGCAATAGGCTCACCATATATTTCATGGGATCTTAACATAACCGGTGAAACGTGGGAGTGCACTACACTCCTCTGCCTACCCCTTCGGGGATTACAGGCTTGGTATTACTTCTTTTTAAAGGATTTAGGAAGAACTTACTAAATTAGTAGGTACTATCATCTGTAGTCAGCCTTCCGCTACACGAAAGCCTTGAGAACACTGTTTCTATTATATAACTTAAGTGTACATATGTGAGTGTGTGTTAGTAGAAACGAAGACTGGGTGATACTTTTGTTCTAGTTTCACTTCTAGACTCATTTTTTTCGCCGTGAATATTCAATGATATATTTATGACGGGAATATGCTCTGGCAAATTGGTACCATTCAGTATATACGCCTTGCGGTATAAAAATATTGCCGTAATACTGTATGAGAGATATTTTATGATGCAGTAGTTTTTTGTTTCTAGATAATCCTACACAACAATGATACTGAGACGTGTAACGATAAATTCTTTATATCTACTCGAAATATTATAGACGAATTGAAAACAAAAAATCTATTCAGATTTTAGAATTTTGACTGTCTGGGCCAGCCAATTGTACAATGAAGTTTCGCTATGGAACTAAACTATAAGCCAATTCTTAATATTTTCAAAGCGCTTACATTCGTGAATACGGTTTCTACGCCGCAAACGAGGAGACTTGAAAGATATTCCATTGAATGGCTCTATGCGATTTTGTAAAGAAACATTAACTGCCGTCTTGTCCACGATTTTTGGATCACCATAAGAACATTTTGAAGTTTTGACGATATTAACTAATAACGCAACTAGGCCTTACTGTGTATCCTCGTAACATAAAATGCAAAACTCAAACCCAACCACAAAAACTTGCCGCTGAAAACTATGATGAATTGATTAGCTTAACAGACCGTTGCGTGTAAAGTATTTGGTATTCCTCCAACATCGCACGTAGATTTCGTATTCAAAAGAGAATTATCACCTTCACGCGTGGTCAAACAAAGAACCTGTGCTACATTTTCTTTCGTTTACACATTCATTATTGACTTATTAGATTTTTTATACCAAAGAGTGCAAATAGTCCAAGGCTGGGTGTGAACGGTTCGTTGTGCGAATTTTATTGATTAACATTGATGAGCAAAGGTTTAATTTAATTATTTTCTCTTCTAAGTATAGAGTTCTTTGCTTCTTTATGTGATAAAATATTCTAGAACGATAGGTGAACTCACTGTTATGTATATTTTATATTTAAATAAAATCATAAAGCCCTGCCGTTGTGCGCGTGTCATGGAAAAACTGATGGATTGATCTCGATCATTTTTTTCTAGTTTTATATCTTGGATACTTGGTCCTTATATTAAGCAGTAATTATAACAGTATCTCCATTTAACATACAGTTAGTAAAGTTTTAAAAAAATACAATTTTGGAGATTTTTTTTAAGTTAGCACAGTATGTTTCGCCTTCGATGTTTTTTATGTATTTTCTTTGTACATAAAATATTTCACTAATATCAATACAATATTTTACTAATACCCATCAATAATAAAGCAGACGAAAAATCTATAATATTGTTATCTGATTCTGGACTGCAACAAGCCTGCATTATAGCAACCAGACAGCACATCACGTACCCTGATAAGATTTGGAGAGAATGTTAAAATGGCGAGATTAGAAACAACAGTTTGTAAATCTTATTAAACTTCTAAGGTGGTTAAAATATAACACTCTGACGCCTATCCGATCGTTAATCATCAAACATTTTGAATTTTTTTTACTGGTAATTGAAAAACCGATTGAGCATTGACCGTGCTAGAATAAACAGGTAATGTAATTTAAATTTTTTTTTCCAATCAAAACCCATCAAATCTTTACTCGATAAAATATTTCGTTTCCAATTTGCGAGGTAATTTGTCAGGTAAAGTAAATTCCCAACTAACGGAATAGATACCTATTTGAAGAAGTGAATCGTTTAACCCGATCAGTTAGGCAAACAAACTCGTTTGGAAATTTGCATGTTTATTGTGAATTGTAAAAGTTCGACTCGTAAAGCAATTAACGAATTTCAATTCCATTATAGCTAAACAGATATTTGCAACTCCTATATAATACGAAACAATCGGATAATCGGCAAAGCGGAGCCGATGAGTGTGCATGACGTCAAAAAAAAAAACTAATAGGATTAACTGTAGACAGTAAAAATTAAATTGTTATTTTTCCTAATTGCTCGACGCTGCAAATGGGAAACAGTCCCCGATCCGTTTAATGCTGTATAGAAACCAATCTACTGCGAATTGAAAAGGAAAAAAAAACGTGCGAAATATCTGCAGGTAAGCCGAGTGGTCCAATCATACCATAATCCATTAAGATTTCTCTTCGCTCCGTCGAACACACTTCGAAACCCCGCGAGGTAAATATTTTAACCTTCAACCCCCCCTTTCCCAAGTATAATGTATTCTACACCACCCCCTCAAACCTCATCTTTCCGTCCCTATTTTGCATGAAGGGGGAATTTAAATTGTGTAATCTAACTTTCAATTCATTCATACATTCAACGCCATCTCTCGGTGATAAATTGAAACTTGGATGGATTCAGCCATTTCGACTCTCAGCTTTTGTTTTCAAATTAACAGTTAACGTTTCGAACTTTCTCTTTTTTACTTTGTCTATTTATTTTGATACTCACTATTGTAATACTCATCATCACGCTTTGGTTGTGTGGCACTTGTCATTACTGACAATGGATGTACTAAAGTTTTCTGAACCAAAACTAAAACTAAATTACTTATACGAATTATTATTTAGAAACATTTTACCAAAACCTTGGTCAAATGACGCAGCAGTAAGCAGATGTCCGGCGTCAAAAATAGCAAAAATATATTTTATAACATCATAAGTAAGATAAGTTTAACTCATTGGTCTAGCATAAATACAGCAATTACCGTATACTGGACGGTATAGCGAATTGAAACTGACGCGGCCGTCAGATGTTCTAAACCTTTTTGTTGTTTAATTTTCACGTTATGACAGCCCCAAAACGGGCTAACTCATTCACAGAAACATAATTTCATATCATGAACTCCAACCGCTGAATAATTAATCCAACCGCCCCAATCCCGGCTTAAAATAGAACTAAAGTACACACTGAAAAATATTTCTCACTATGTCCAGCTGACAGGGCGTACATTCTATTTATACTTCAATTGTGTCCCAAATGCCATTAGCGTCCATTTTCTCAAGAAAGGTTTTTGGCGCAATAATTTATATACTTGGCGTCCTTGACTTATCATAGTTTGCGTAATAATAGTATTCATAATTAATCGAAACTGTTATTAATACACTGTAAATAATTAATATAATTAAATCACATATCACTTTCTTACGAGATTATATTTCGTTAAGGTTCGCCTATTCTAAATTTTAAGACGTCTACAAAACTTGAGTAACATTTGTTAT
Organism: Parelbella polyzona; assembly: GCA_018244815.1. NCBI lineage: Eukaryota > Metazoa > Arthropoda > Insecta > Lepidoptera > Hesperiidae > Parelbella > Parelbella polyzona. The sequence goes on along the minus strand of DWMF01000495.1, from coordinate 276 downwards.
ACAGAAATAAATTTATCAGTACCATAGGTCATTGTGTGCTTCATAATGTAGAATGTGGAGAAATAGGGACAGAGAAATATACGAGAATATAAGGATCTTCGCCGAAAATACAGTACTTTGTTGTCAAATATAAATCTCGTCAACTATTTCAGTCACTTATCACGGAGTGTCTGTCGCTTTTATGTGCCACGTGAACTCCCTTTGTCTTCATTTAGTCGCCCATTTTTCTTGTTTACCCGTTATCTGGATAAAAAACGTGGTCCCGCCGTATAAAAA
>DWMF01000494.1:0-14497 GCA_018244815.1 Parelbella polyzona | reverse complement strand
TTTTTACGTGTCTCGGTATGATTATTAATAAATGATCGGGGACATCCCTGTATACGGACATCGGTTCCCAAAGAGAGCCTGTGCAATGGTAACGAAACGACTAGTAACCTTCAGATCTATATACATACATATTATATATATGAAAGTATATTTTTTAAATTTCCTGTGCACCCAGACAGAACAAACGCTTGTTTTCTTCACAGTAATATTTACCCTGGATGGGAATCAAGCCCACCATTAACGGCTTGAAAGTCAGTCCAATGGCTTGTGAACACTAGCCACTGGACTAACGGGCCATGTATAATATGTCCAAAAAGCTTCGCTAGCCACATGCGAGGACTGTTACAATAGCGGTGCGTAATACGGGTAGGAGAAAATAAACAGTTCGCTTCCAATGTTTGTAGTGTTCCGCGATGGGTATCGATCGCTGCAGATAACTAGTTATAGGTAGGCGACAAAACTACCCTCTCACAGTTAGTATTACCACCTTATTGGCGGGTAACAGTGTATATATTCGTTTAGCAGCTTGTTTGTCTGCGCGGTGGACTGTACCGTGTCCTGATGCAGGGTGGCTACCACCCATCGATGTGCTGATATCGCCCGCATGGTGCAGTCGCAATCAATTGGGGGGTGCGACACCTAGGCTGCAGATTAGATAGAGTTTTCATCCAACGTACACAGTATGGCGTGCCGGCTCATGAAAACTGAAAATTGTAGTAGTCAGTTATTGTTACAAGTTTTTATTTTTATTTATCTTAAAAGTTCTACTGCTAAACGATATCGTACTTAATATTATTCTAAATGTATGTAAGCCCATTAGGCAATAGGCTCACCCTCTATTCCATATTCTATGAGACGTATAGCCGAATTGGTGAAATATGGAAATGTACTACACCCTTCTTCTGACTCCTTCGAGGAAATACAGGCGTGATATGTTAGTTATCTTATAAGGATTTTCCATACATAGATGATATTTGAAAATATTTGATTTTCTGATTTCATTGTATACGTTTCAATTATACATTAGAATAATTACTAGATTTAACATGTTTTAGATTACAAATTAATTTCCAATTATAAGTCAACATCATAGAGGTCTTTCATGGAAATCTTGTGTATTTAATACATAACCAGCAGGGAAAAGCTGGTTGTACGAATTTAATTTACGAAATCGAAATTGGTTCACCGAGGTCGTAATAGACAAGGAAATTACATGCATAAAAATGTCATATAAAACTTTTAATATAAAGTACCTACCCTGTTCTAAGAATGTGTCCTGCAGGGAAATAATAAGAAATAAAAATAAAAAACCTTTTGTAGTTGACATATTTACGCGACAATAATACAAGCACTCGGTGGCACGTATAAAACATATATAAAGGAAATGATTATTTCTTAGTTCAGTTATAAAGTCTCGCCGAGAGTTATTCGAAACTATCAGCGAGAAAGTCAGGCATTACGTTTGTAGTAGCTATTACTGGCAAAACGCATTGAGAATTTACAGCCACTTTTTCCTTTCAATATCTCTTACTAATTACAAGTAGATAGGATACTTGAACGGTGCGACATTACTTTAAATACGAATTTTCTTTATTATTATTACAGATCTCCCACTTCACTAGGACTCTTACGGGGTAGGTACAGAGCATCAAGTGTCAAATTTCTCTATTCTTACAAAACTGATGTGTTTCTTTTACGTTCATCATACATAGGTACATCCTTGTATTAATGAATAAATATATTTTTTACTTATCCCAACAGATGATCCTCTCCACGATCATATACAGTGAGAACATTAATTAAAATATAGACAAGTGTTGCCACAGTTACATAAAATACGCTTAATAGCAAATAAACGTAATTTGGCCTTGAAGAGAGTATTTACCGTGTATGAAGAGTGACGAATGTGGAAAAAGCATGTTAGGTCTTGGTCTTGGTGCTCTCTGCCTACCTTATTATAGCCCAAGCGTGACGATATAGCCATAATAATAATTTAGGCCTAACTTTAAAAACTTAAAATGTACATTAAAAATATTATACATTCTACTAACATTTACGAGTTGTCGATGTAAGATTTTATTCCTCACTAATATATTAATATTCAGAACACATTTTTAGAAGTTCAAAGATGGTGAATCAAAAGTAACGCTTCATTTAAAGTGTAAATGTTATTCCAAAAAGCCCAACTGAGATCCCGCTCAAGGTTTGTTTACAATTTTTAGATAATTCCACAAGCTTACGTAACGTACATAATATATACTTAGTCGTTGTACAACTTTATATACCTACTTATGTATTTTGCATAACGTAACGTCACGACTGTATTTCCCCGGACAGGGTGGGCAGAGCGTAGTTCTCCCAATTTTCATGTAATATTAAGGTCCCATGAGATAGAAGTATAGAAGGTGAGCCTATTACCATTAACTGAGCATAAATGCAGACTATGCTGTTATTGGGCATTTCAAGTTAGAAGAACCCATATAGTACGTAGTACCTACATGCTCAAGTGAGTTTCTTCAATGATTTTTTGGTGTATTGTTGGATAGAAATAATAATCTTAAAATGTTGCTAGTCAGATTACTACTATTAAGAGAAAATTTCTAAAAAGTATTGAAAAGATTACTACCATATAATATTTTAAGAGAAAATCTCTAAAAAGGTGCTGACTGTCGATTGGCTCATTGGTCGCGTTGGTTGCAAGTGCGACTACCGATCAAGTACTGGCTGGGTTCGTAATGACGATCAGTATATATGGAATGTTTTATAAATAAGAACAAAATGTACTTATTTTGAATTTATTAAAATATACCGTTAATAGCACGCTGCACAGCGCCGAACGCTGTGAGACAATGTGACAGTTTAATTTCACGTTTACTTGCGCTTCTGAACTCTACAGAGTTCATCTACAGATAACGATAAATACATAAATAAATACACATAATATAAACAGGAAAACGCAGTTTTCTATATTTAGTCGCGGTTGAGTCAGTATATGGGAACTTCGATGAAAAAAAATCCTGTATAAGTGTATATTTATATGTACATATATGTATATGTAGTTTATCAAGCAACTGGTTACCACAACACGAGCTCTGCCCAGTTTGGGATCAAATGAACGTGTGTGTAGATATCCCAACATATTTATTAAGATATTAATTGTTATTGAAACGATTTGTGTTTCGGTCTAATGGTGATAACCAGTGCACGTGTGTAACAGAGGCGACAGACTCAGCCCTCAGAAAATAACAACGACTGTGGCTACAGAAAATACAGACGCGGCTCTCACTTGCTAACACTCATACGAATATACTAATTGAACTAACAGTCCTCTTACCAATTAGTAAAAACTAACTAATATGTTTATTAGCAACTGAAATAATAAAGACAGTAATAGGAACGGTCAAATCGTGTAGTTTTGTTTGCGGTCGGTTGCAAAATCCACGGGGGCCGAAACAAACGGTTTCCATTTTTTATAACAAACGCCGTACACGCCTACATATGTATATTTATTTATTTAACAATTACCACCATCGACATGACAGTAAGCTTATGTAACATTCTTATTCTTGTTATATCCATAACACTTTTTCACACAATACATTTTCCTTACTTCTGTATTAGGAACATGATCGGTATATGTAATTAAATAACATAAACTATAGATATACATTTAAGGATACATAGCTATGTGTACTGGACACGGGCTAGCGAACCGGTATACCGTCCGAAATCGAAAATTCTAAATAAAATGAACAAGACACAGAACAAGAGTAAAAAAAACCCACGCCCGGTCATCCCCCTCTGGTCGGTTGGTAAAAAGTACAAAAATATGCCACCCGCCGTTCCCAGGCCTGGTTTCACGTCCCCTTCTCGCCGAGGACAGTGCGTCACGTGGGATAGTTGCTCACGTTGTGATTTTTTGTTTACTTGTAATTAGGGTGCTACTAGAAGGTTTCTGTAAGGACCTGCCACAGCAATCTCTTTTTGTTGTAAGAATCTTTTAGCTACATAGGGGCTATATACAATGTATATACATATGTTTATATAATATTGATCTGCTTGGGATGTTTGTGTAAGAAATAAATGACACTCATATAATATTTGTTTTTATATACGCGAATTGATTGGCTTTAATTATTTATGTATGACGATGTTATTTAGATATACTCGTATGTATATGTGTGTATGTAGCTCCATCTTTGCTATTCCTTTTAAAAATAATGCTGTTTATATAAAATATAAAGACAATTTATGACGCATAATCTTAAAAAAAAAGAAAATCATCAACATCATAGTTCTGCAGCCTTTACATCTCTCAGAATGAAAAGGGTTAAAGCCGTGGTGTGCAGCGCTGCTCAAGTGCGAGTTGGCAAATTTTGCATGCCTTACAGAATGTCATGGGCAATTCTAATGCAAGCTCTTCCTTGCGATGCTTTACTTTATCTTTACAGTAATTACAGTTATATATATATATATAATATCAAAAATCGCGCGAAAATAAGTATTTTTAATTTAATTAAGAATACTTAGAGGTGACATTCAGCAGTAGATATAAAAGATTGAAACTATATTGCCAACCTAAAATGAATATCGATAATATCGAAAGAAAAACGATTAAATAGAATGTTGTTACCTTATTATGCAAATGAAGAGTGGATCATTATTAAAAAAAAAGATTTAGATTTCTCGTGATGATTCCGCTGACAAATATTCTAAACATTAATTATTTCTCTTAAATTCTACGCTAAGAATATGCCAATGGCGTACATAAAACTAAGTCTCATTCACACAATTCTAATGATACAAGTGGTGGGCGAGTGAAATAATTCTCGCTGCATTAGACCGTGACGGGGTATGAATGGGCGCGCTCCCCATGTCGGCCCTCCGTGACGTGGCAGGACGGCGGCCCCGGGTGCTCGGGACTGGAAAAGACACACGTAAACATTCAAAAAGCATAAAATTGAAGTCGTGTAAAACTGGCATTTTTCATAATACTTAATTTGAATTATAACAATTTTTACGTTCCTATTTATATACTACCAGTAAAATGCATTTCATCCCAGCATGAAGGATTTTTGAAATAAAAATGGTCAGTAATTTTTCACTAAAACGTGATCAACTGTCGGATTTTTCGAAAAAAAAACAGATTTAAGAGCTCAGTTTCATTTGACAATGAAAGGAGGTCATCTGAACATAAACAGATAAATATATGTGCAAATCTTGGCTTGTATGATGGTTGCATAGGTATATCCTCCAACTCATATTCCATCATTCGATAGATAATGACATTCCATCATTCGATAAAATTAATGAATCATTAATCGATTCGACGTGAAAAGTGATTGAATTTAAATCTATATTTAAGTTTTACACACCAACAATAGTGTCTTATAGATATACCGATTCGAGGGAAATGAATTGTGTGTTCAACGAAAACGTTTCTGTTAAGTCTCTTCCGGCAAACCGCTTCTATAGCCGTGTGGAACCCACTCGCACTTGTCGCGCGACGTGTCTGATAAGCGCTGAGGGGAGACAGTTAGCAGGTTAATACTCTGCACGAGAGGGTGCGGTAGGAGGGGGGGGATTACCACTAGTTTTGTTTGTTTTGCCTCCTCCCTATATTCCAGGTGATCATTTGCTGTCGTGTAAACGATTGTAGCATAGGCGCTGTTAGAGCCTGTGCTCTGCGATTTCCAAAAACCCTTTAAGTTTGGCCTATGTCTAGCAGTGAACTTGGACAGGCTGGTGATGAAACGATTGTAAAATATTTTTTTGTCTTTGACCGAAGAATTCACCAACCTTAAACGAACTTTCGCTATCGAGTTTTGCATCTCATCTCTTCTAAGTATGAGAGGCGTAAAATTAGATTTTTTTTACGGGCTGAAGTTTAAATATTATTCATAGACAACTTCTTGCTTTTTTAAAATATTTACATTATTGTTCATAATATTTACTCTGCTCTGAAACTGTACTTTAATCGATTGGAAATTAATTGTAAGGCTTAAAACATTTAATAATATCGTCAAATTAAACTACCTATTTCTTAGATTATTTATTTAATTGACTACGACTAGTTTGTGAACAAATTTAAAAGCATATTATGTCAGTTAGCACTTCGGCCACGGAGCGCGCCATTTCAATTGAAAATAAACACGTGCTTCAAATGAGTTTACTTTCACCTATTACAATCCAATAAGCCTTATTTCTATAAAGAAACGCGAATTTAATTTTGCCGTTTTTGTGTACTGTGTAAATAATTGTCTGAAGGTATACATATTGCATCGTGCTTGTAATAATAAAACATATCAATGTATTTTAGTAAGCCTGATCATATCATAGCGTACAATTGTCATGAAAGCATTTTTCACCTATATTTTTTATTCCACCACGTGTTCGGATACTCTTACCAAAACAAAATAATTGTTAAATGTAGTAGGTATTTAGTGGCGGAGCTGCCGGAAGAAGTATAGTTTGTCGCGTCGTTTACGTTGTTTAGTTTTTATATGGTTTTTAAAAGTAAAATGGGTGTAGGGTAAGGGTCAATGAGTAGTCACTTAGAACCTGACATATTTATCCAGATTAACAGTTATTTTTTCGTGAACGGTTCCAAGAATGTCGCTTCCCGTTAAAAGTAATAGGTATGTATGTCTTACGTCTTAGTATGCCTCCCTACAAACAGTTTGTGCAAAGTACTCTTATATACAAGAGTATATAAGAGTACTAGGTGGAGAGCCTAGGTGGAGAGCCTATTGACATAAGAATGTCAATAGGCTCTCCACCTATTCCATAGGACTTAAATATAACGTATGTAACGTAACGTAACTTAACTGGTACCACGTTGAGGTGTACTACACTCCTCTGCCCTTGGGTGATTACAGTCGTAGTGTTATGTTTACTCTTACGTATGATCTGATAAAATGCTGCAAAATCTGAGGACATCGCTTACAATATGATACGTGTTTTACTAATGTAATAAAAGTCTGTTAAAGTAGAACTTTTTTAATTTTTTTTTTTAAATAATGACACGTAGACTTTTATATAAACGTTGACTAATATTCTAGTAATGCAGGATTTTTAATAATGTTATAAAATAAATTTGCATTTTTCATTATCTTCTTTAGACTTTCGCTCACCTTTCGACTTTATCTCCTTTGATGATAAATTAAATAGAATTTTTTTTATAATTGTCCATGGCTATAAAATTCCAATGTATATTAATAATTTAAACACGCTATGGACGTGAATCGGTTTATTATGATACGAACTATCGAAAAATGTACGGTTAATGCAAATTGCGACAATTTTTAAACAATAACGAATTCTCGATTGTTTCCTGCACGAAATCGTTAGCGTTAAACAGGACATTAAAAGCTATAAAAAACCGGTAATTGCACAAATTGCTATTATGCCAGTAATAGAAACAAACCACCCCTATGATTTCAACCCTCGAATGCACTTAAGTTATTTAGTACATCGAATGGTTTTAACTGATTTTGGGCTTTATAACTAAGAGATAAAGTTAATATTCGATCGCAGGCAGGTAAGTGCGTGTACATTTATAGTGATTGTGTTGTAATGTACTAAATTCAGTTCAATTTGACACGAGCGAGCTCGTCCGCCGGCATGCGGGTGGGGTGTTCATTTTTTACTCCTCTGCGCTGCTACCCGATCATTTAAAACGAAGGGTGAATTTTTATTTTTTTAATGATGCCCAATCGCCCTCACGTATTAATAGAAAACGTGGGTGAAGTACAATCGCGACGAAATTGCATTATATAAAATTAAATGGATTTTTTTTATAAGCTGATTCGGAGTTGTAATTGACAGATGAAACAATAACAAAACAGATACGTGCATATGTAAATTCGAATGTTGATGGACGCAGATATCTATGGAGACAAAAACTCTGACTGTATACTTAGATCCGATAGTAGCTGATGAAAGATCTAGAAATTTCTGAAACCGGGGCGGGTGCAGGATGAGCGTGATAAATATAGGTAGACGTCAGAGATCTAGCGTGATAATATAATATTAGTAAAATATCTAGGGGTTTTACGAAATATATAATACGTTCTAACGAAATGATTAGCTTTACAAACTTAGCATATACCATTTTATTACGTGCAGTTTACGAGCAGTTTCGATGGGTTAATAGGTCGAAGCACTCTGCTCTGCCTCTGTACCGATCGCAAACTATCTCTAAAGTAAAAGCGACTGGCCGTTGTCGAGTGGCTTTAGTGACAAATTGAATTGTCATTCTTCGTAGATTTACATATCATAGCAGATAATATTTGCAAAAACAGATGGACTTGCCAATAACCTGGCTTGTATTATATGTTAAGCTCGTATGGTTACTAAAGTTATATGATTAGATGATACTAACGATTTAATTACTTTCAATTATCCATCTTTCAGCCTTTATAAGTCCACTACTAGAGCTAGACTTTACCTAAACGGTGCCTCTTTATCCGTAAGTAGACGACCTATGTATCTTTTATTTGCTTTAATAAACGTTAATGATACTTATGGATAAAGATATGAATTTTATTAATAAGAAAAATAAAATGTAATTCTTAAAAAAATAATCTTTAGTTAAAAAAAAATATTCCTTATTTTTATTTTTATTGACATAGCCCGCATATAATCCTTATACTATTGTTACAAAACTTGACTTTTGCACTCAACTGTACTGTATTGCACTTGTTGTATGCGCGAGCGCAAGTCAAGTGCTCCGATGTGAGTTCGTCGTGAAGTAGTGCGATGTAGGGGGTGTGTACGCTCCGGTACACAAAGCCACTTACTGTGACTTCCTAACGTACAACTCGAGTATGAAGAAAAGGAAATTCGTGGGAATAGAGATAATAAAGGGAGTGATAATTATACATTGGTTCGATAAGCTTGAATTGCTTGTATTTTTAAATCCTATTAAGTAATATGTTGTGGACTGTCCAATAAACAAAAGAGATTTATTGATTTATTCTATTTTGTATTGTTACAAAAACACAATTGATACAGTTCTGACGTCAGAAAACAAACTTTATTGCCTATATTAGTGTCTACATAGCATATTTGACGAACTTTAACAACATTGAGAAGCTTTGTTAGAAGAAAAAATAAAATTGGCCCTCCGCTCTCAAAGTTCTCAGGTTAGAAGGCATTTCAAAACAAAGAAATAATGGAGTCCTTGCCCTCTGAGTAGCCCTCGGCGCGAGCGCACAAAGGGCTGTGATTGCAAGGGACGTGCGCGAGGGGGGCGGGGGTCGGGAGGGCAGGGTGAACGACCGCCGCCGGGGTGGCCGCCCCCTGCGTCTGCGCACGCTTGGGCGACGGCCTGTGACGTCCCTAGTGTATTATTGTGAACATCTAAAATTTCGCCCCGTCGTCGGCGAGACGCGGCGGCCGTGAAATGGCACAATAAAACACTAAAACTTGTCCACTCCGTGAGCAATGGGCTTCCGAAAATGGACTGTTGCGTGTTTCAGTAAAGAGGTGCCTAATAACGCGCAAACGATTTATGTATCAGTTTGTGGCAGCAGATAATTAGTGTCGATAAGACATCTATTAAAATTTACGGAAATGTTGCTTCACTTTTGTGGATCGTTTTGACATTGTTGTTAAAGGCGGTTAAACTGGACACATAATTAGTCATCCAGAATAATAAGACTACTCGAGCCTTCTTAGAAACCGTATAGAAAGTGGCACCATTACACATGATATCCAACATCTTTAAATCATAACAAAAAGAGACTAAATCGTAACCTACGTATGTATAATACTTTGTACATCACGTATCAAGACTATCATTCGGAGAAAGATAAAGTATCTAAAATAAAAAGTTACAAATCATCTTTTATTCAATACTTCCCTTCTTGTGATAAATGTGATATGTCAGATTATATAGCGCACGTTGTAAACTCTGTGTATGACACGTATGTTTATACGTAAAATGAATAAATCCTTGTAGGGAGACCAGTATAAGTACGTGACAAGAGTTATATTTGTGTTTTAATAGTACCACAAACACCGGCGACGCTTAACGCGTTCCTGTGAATAGTAAAAGAAAGTACGGGGCCCAACAATACAGGTTTCCTTTTTACGATTATGACTCTCTGTTCCACTTAGAGCGATTTGTGGGTCTTTCTTTCAGCCCGGCCATTCAGCCATGGTCAATGACATCTCATAGACGTTATCACAGGTACACACTGTAAAATTTATATTCATTGTAAATACAAACGTTTTTTGTTTCAGTCTGCTCGTGTAAAATTACCACATTTTCTTTTGTTTTTGACTCGCTTATAAATTGACTGTATCTATGCATATTAATAAATTACGATGAGAAAACTGATGCTGGGTTGTTTCAAAGAAATCGGATAACGTAACTTTCTTTCATTAAGATTTTTTACGGATTTCTTTCTTTATGATTTGTCACATGAAAACAAGTTTCATATGATTTGTCAAATCCACAGAAGTTTGATTAAATTATCGTAATGTTTTGCAAAATATGAAGTGGGAAATTTAAGACTGAAAGAGGAAGGAAGAAGGACTATTGAAAGTAATTGATAGAAGTACTCATTATTAAAAAATGACTGCAGGCCCCTACAGATTTTGAGCACCCTCCGGAAAAAGGAATTTAAACACAAACCTAATGTTTCTGATTTGAAACATACATAGAATTAATGATAATTCAATTATGCATGAATCTATTATATGATCTAAACTTAATTGTTTTTTACGAAGTTGTAACTAGAATAAATAATAATTTTATTCGGGTTTGACAACATAATTAAAAACGTGTTCTGAAAGACACACAATTCTTTATTTTTATTACATAAGTTACCAGCCAGTTAAAAATTTATAGCTTGTCTTTAAAATCTTAATTTCCATTGCTCTTTATATATTATCGTATTTTATATTGCATAATAACAATTGTCTTTAATTTTCTCGTATGAAGCTTAATAAAATTATTTTTTAAATTACCTGTAATGGCTGTTGGAGCGCGCATGCGTGTAAATCGAAAACCGTGGCTGTCATTATACTATTACTGCGGCAACAACGATACGTTGGCGCGTGCACCCTGTTACAACGAAAATTAAAAAAAAGCTACTATTATTGTTTGTCTCTATTCATCTTTATATAATAATATAACAAGACAATTCATCTTTATATAATTATATAAAGTTGAATTGATTCTATTAAACACAATTCATCTTTATATAATTATGGAGAGATGAATTGAAGACCCCGAAACCGTCGTGTAAGTTTAAAGTGTGTGATTAATGTAGAGGCACAGTTGCTTACTGCCTACCTTGTAAGAGACCTGGCGTGGTGATATAATAATAATAACAACTGCCTATAGACACGTGATGCAATGTTAACAATTATAAATAGCGTACCCTCTGAAAATATTGACGCGATAAACACACGTCATCAAATAACGTAACGTGAAACTTCACGGCGATATACACGGGATCAATCAAAGTTTTCCATTGATGAAAACACAGCGGATGTTCGCGTTTATACGAGATCACAATCGGTGGAGGGGCTCCGGGCTCGCCGGAAGTGAACTAGCGAGGGTTCTGTTTGATTGTGATGCAAATTCCCCACTTCCGGGCGGGGCGCGCAGGTGGGGGCGCGTCGCTGGACAATCACGGCCGTGGTTAATTCGTTTAGCGATCTAAAAGTACGGCGACGATCACTATGCTTTGTAGCTATGCCTCTATTATTGTTATATAATTACGCTGGTATCCATACGGGGTAGGCAGGGAGCATCAAGTACCATATATGTATCTCTATCTAAGAGCCCCGACGTGCTTCTTCTATCATACATACTGTTGGAGTCGAAAAAACAATTTGATGTAGTTATTTCTGCTATAAAGCAGCTGTCTTGTATACTTACGATTAAGTCTAAAAGCAGGGTAAATTTACGATAAAATATTACGCCATAATACTTAAGAGTAGTAAGGTACAGTGGCCAAATTTCGTCCCCGAGCCAAATTTCGTCCCCTACTGTCTTTCTTGTATTATTACAATTATTTTTTGATTATTCAACGCTACTTATTTATGTCATTCCGAATCGATAATTAGTTACGTTAATCGACCATTTTGGAAATGTAGAGGTGAGACAACGTTCTTGGAACAAGATATTGAAAAAAGAAGAAAATTGTTCAAAATGAGTTTTTTTTAAGTATTGATATATTTGACTTTTTAGAGCAATACAAAAATATAATTGATTATTATCGTCCCCGGGGATGGTGTTAGGCGCCTTAAACGATATTTTTAGAATTTACGTGTCTTATTTTGTTAAAATTGCGATTGATTAGTTTGTAACAATGTTTCCAGGTTTATGATTGTTTGTTGCAATAAAGGAATATTCTGCCTAATGTTTGACGGTTTATTCACTATTCTACATGTGTTAATTTATTTATAAGCTTGTTTTACAAGAAGGGCATGATATTTTGCGACTACTTGTATTTATCTCTTTTATTGATTTGTAGCCGGAATCCATGTCTGTTCTATATATAGAATTTTTATTCCATCATGCCCGGTTCCTTACGGGTTAGGCGTAGAGCATCGAGTGGCAAATATCTCTATCGTTACAGATATCCAATATCCTTACGACTTATCCTTGGTGTAGTGAAATAATAATAATATTTTACTGTATAAAAATGGCGCTAAAGTAAAAATCGTGAAACGTCAACCTTTTGACAGCTCAGTTCGGTCTCGGTAGCGCTAAAACTTTTAACTCCACTCGAACTTGTATTTCACCATTTCAATTCGAAATAGTTTTGTTACCGTAATGAAGCTGACCTGACCTAAATGTGACTGTCCTTGCATACCCGGTTCAACTTATATCGGTACATCTTTCATCTTAACCACGTATGCATTCTGTTTGATCGTCTTTACGATTTAAGATTCTGTTGCCATAGTAAGTTACATCAAGTATAAAAGCTATGACTTTATAAAAAATGTTTTACGGCCACCGCCCATATTAGGGTGGGCGTTTATAAAGATAAGTAACAAGGACTCAGACCCTAAATCACTATTAGTGCTCAAATGTCCGTGCAGACGGGAGTCGAAATCTACATTACTGATGGATTTGGTACTTTTGTGGTATTCTCAAAATGCCAATACAGTTTTGTTTCTCATTAGCGCCTAATAGTGTATCTTCTCAAGTTAGACCATACGTATAGTACTCATTCGGTTTTCGTATGCTTTTTTTGTAATCTTCGCTGACAGATAATCCCATTTAATTATTTATAATGATTTCGTTACGAGACTGTTCGATTATAATTGCTATGTAATCACGCCATTTTTTTACAGAGTAGACAGATATCACCGAGTGACAAATATATCTATCCTTGCTAATCTGCATATGTATGCATGCTATATCTTGCGTGTGCAGCCACAGATGTGTAAATTGACCCTTATTGAATAATAGCGTAAGTAATGTTTGAATACAATCGAGCTCTACGCAGAACATGTATTGCCTGTTATTCTTACCCTACTCCTGACATGATTAGCCTTTTCCTATAGGATTGATAGCTTAGTGGCTTCGGATGAGTCCTCTTCAGAAGTCCTGGTTTCAAAATCTGGGTCGCAATCTTTCGAAAATCGATCAAATTATTCCTAAATGTACTGCTTGTGATTTAGTGTCAATTACCTTTGGACAATAGACAAATTTTTTTTTTCGGTAATTTGGCAAAATCTCGAGCTTGGAACTGAGTAAAAATCTTGCTTAAGAGTTAGTATAAAATCAGAGCAAACATTCTAATTGATTAGGTATATTGTTCTACATGACAATTAATTGGCTGTTATCAGAATATAATTGAAACACAATTTATAAAAAGTATTTGGAAGCGTAAAGAATGTATTATAAATAAATAAATACGTATATAAATGATGAAGGTGATACGCTAAACTGTTTGAAGAGAATTTGGAAAAACGGATAATATTCATATAAATCCTAGCGACCATGATGACTAATCCCCTCAATGAGTATATTGTTATTTGAAATAAGTGTCATTTTTAATATAATAATATGCTCATACTATTGATGACATTTAAAGGCTGATGATGATGATGACTATAGGTGTATATAATGCTTTAATTGAGCATTATAAATTGTAATCGCTGGTTAATACTGGTTAAGGTTATCAAGGGATTGACATGAGTTTTTTGACAGATCGAAACCATTAAAGTCATCGTCTGTGCCTACCCCGTAAGAGACCTAGCGTGACGTTGAAATAATAATAATACAGAGTGTGATATACGTAAATTAGGCTAGTAGAGGTACGATAATAGAGCGAAGAGATTATGTGGATCCACCCTAAGGTCAGCGGAGGGCGTCGTGTGGGAGACCCTCTGACCTTCTGATTGCCTACACCTCACGTCCTGCGCTACGCTCGCTGATTCATGCACAGATGTACCTACATACAACACTTTGCATTTGTATATGTACATATGTGTATGTTTTAATATCTTCATATATGTTTAATAA
>DWMF01000493.1:0-14502 GCA_018244815.1 Parelbella polyzona | reverse complement strand
AGCCTCGTTCCTTTCACAGCAGAGACAATCATGTATCTACTCGTAAATGGCATTTTTATTCTATTTTATTCTATTCTAATTTACATGATAGCATCATTAAAGGTAATTCAAAGGTTACCTAAGCAAAAATTTAATACCTCTAAATATGCAAAATTAACCGCGTACCTACACGTTATGATAATTTTGAAATTTGTTTTATTTATTTATATGGTTATACCAAATTCACGTTTATTATCCTCTAGACGCCCTTTTGGGACTTTTACTCTTCAGACCTTTTTGCCTTGTTGAATACGGCTCTCAAACGAGTAGGACTAAAGGTTTTTGTTCGCAGATTGAAGATTAGCGCGGATTATTGAGGATTATTTGTTTATTGTATATTATTTCGCCTATAATTAAGATTAACTAAGCCGGGCTTAGTGCTTAGAAGCATTCTCTATCACAAATATTGTTAAATAATTACAATTTTCAGGTTTATCACTTGTTCCACGAAACTGTGGCATTCAGACTTTTTCGTAGAACCTTTTTAATAATTGATTATTTCTACAATTGTGTTTAACGAAACTTTTTATCTGTAACGCGTTAATAAGTACGCATTAATTTTCTATTACTATAACATATACGTTTTGCAAGCCTATATATTATTAACAAATTATTTAAACTGCCTCGTTGGTTGAGTGGTTGCAAACGCAACTCTTAATCAGGATGTCCTTGGTTCTAATGCCGAATCCGGGTACTATTGGATTTCTCTAATTTAGAATTTCTAATAGTGACTCGTAGTCTGGATCTGTGCCCGGTGTATAGCAATAGGCTCACCACCTATTCCGTGGGACGTAAAGTCAACTGAGGAAACGTGAGAGTGTACTATACTCCCCTGCCTACCCCTTCTTGGATAACACGCGTGGTGTTACATTTAATTTTTTAAACTACCTATCTACAGCTTACGATATGAAGAATATACATATACACCTAAGTAAGTATGCCTCTTAATTAATTCAAAAGTTTTAACACCTCCCTAAGCTCTTCGCGACCTTCAGTCAAGGCTTTAGCGAGCACTTCGAAACAAAACTTCGATCCATCGTATTGACATGTATCACGTAGAATTTGCATTGCGCCGGCGAATTAATTTAACTACTACCTGCCTAACCTAACTACCTTACTTATAGATGCCATTTATTATGATTCATTCTACTGTTATGTTATCAAACATTCATATAAACTATATAAATAAATCATCTGTATTTGTCTACCGGCACTAAGTTATAACAGTAAAAAAATAATATTTCCATAAACTATTTTTTCCATGAATTTATAAAACTCGTGTAGATGTACTTTTACTCTCCAACGGTCCTCTTGACTACATCCATCAGAGAATTCTAAATACGAAACAGTCTGACGAAAATAGAAATAGTTTTACGAAAATAGACATGTAAATGACTAAGTACGTAACATACAAAGCTATGACTTCCGGCCAATGCCGGAAGTAATATTACGTGACACCTTCGTCAAGTCGTGACACCTTCGTCAATTTCTATAGCAAGAAACTGACTCCTTATCCCACAGTGGAACGTAAACCTAAGGTAAAACGTGGGAGTGTACTTTACTCCTCTGCCTACCGGTTCGGGGAGATGTGCGTGTGATGTTACCTTGAAAGCACTAAATATGTCCTCTTACCGTTACATATATAGCAATTCTATGACCACAAGATATCGTTTGGTATCTTGAAAAGGTCTTATGATTCAAGAAATCTATGGAAAAATATTTATAGAGGATAAAACTCGGGAAACTTTACTACATCCTAAAAGTTTCCCAAGCACTTACTCGACGCGTGTGTGAAAGATTGATGACATGGAAACGGCAACTGGTGAAATAAATTGGTAGCGGTTTAAAAGTATCGTTTCGGCTTTACTAGCTTTGTTCGTGACATCTTTAGAAAATTATTAAAACACCTTCAATTACCTCCAAATGTATACAATTTATATTTTAAATAACCATGCAAAAGTATTAGTCTAATCTCGATTGTATCAACACATGCATATACGTACGTTAAACTAAAATCCCGTTATCAAAGATCAGTAGATCAAAGTATTATTTTTCATAAACCAAGTAGATAGTACTCGTAGATGGTGTTTCAGACGAAATCTGTATTTTTCTATTTATATTTGAATCAAGTCGGTTGGAAGGATTCGGGTAAAAGGAAAACGTGATACGGATGAGTGATCGAGTTCTATCAGACATTCGGACTAAGAGCCGTGAATTGAAAATCTTACGAGACGCGAAAAGTTAGATATAAAACGTAAATGTTAAAATCATTTCTCATTCTAACAAAAGCTATATTTGATATAATGTCTTGGGATGTACCACACTCAGACATTTAAACGCGAGTTATACAGCGCCTGTTCGTTACTAATATAACGACATCTTCGTTGTCATAATCGTCACAATAACCTTCTTAATTATCATCATCCTTATCATTATCATAATCATCATTACTGTCATAATCATCATAATAATCATCATCATAATCGTCATCAACATTATCATTACCATTATCAGTCTGCTTCAGTCTACTGTTAGACATAATCCTCCAATAAAGGATATACATATTTGCAAATTATCCCCCAGTTAGGTATGCGGGTTGGGGATATCAGATAACTGATCAACTGCCTATATACATGTAACATACAAATGAAGATATCGTAACATACATATGTACCCACC
This sequence comes from Parelbella polyzona, assembly GCA_018244815.1. Classification (NCBI taxonomy): domain Eukaryota; kingdom Metazoa; phylum Arthropoda; class Insecta; order Lepidoptera; family Hesperiidae; genus Parelbella; species Parelbella polyzona. The sequence continues at coordinate 11,784 of DWMF01000493.1, read as the reverse complement.
TACGTACCTCGTTACGCAAATATGTATTTGCCCCGGATGGGGCCAGCAATGTATCATTCTTACAAATTATTCCATTATTAATAGATGTACACTTAATTAAAACAAACTAAGTCATATCTGCACAATTGGAAATTAAATTTCCAGGAAATATTAAATATAGAACCACGTTCCATACACACATGAAATCAGTCAATTTATTTCGTAAAACGGCTTAACAACAATATTTTTAGTATACTCTAATTCTTAAGAAACGCTCTGTATACATTTATTAAGCTCGTGGGAATACCAAAATGGTAATAGAATAAAGCATAATATCTTGTTGCGAAGTAAACACATTTTGCTCTCTTAAATTTTTACAACGCTGATACTCAAAATATACTTTGAACAAGCGACGCCTAATCGAACTTTCGGAAGTTGGATGGAGGGCGTAGGAAATTTTGAACACCCTCCCTCGTGTCATCGCGAGATTGGATTCACGGCAATGTTGTCAAACTTCAAAATTACCGACGGATTAAAATATGATGTTAAAAAGTCCATTGAAACGGTCAACGCGTTGATAAATTAACTGAGCTCTGAAAACTAGGCATCTTATTTTTGTATCGAAACATGTCTTTATTCTTTTTTTAAATATTGCACGTTTCGAGAAACTTCCGGAATTACTCGTCGACCATCATGCACAGGTGGGAACAGGTACCCATAAACAAATTACCGTTGAAGAATTTTTTGCATAAACATTAATTTCATGTTCCTTGCTTTAAAGTAAACAATCACAATACCTATAAGCCACATGTCCGGAGTATCATTCCATATTGCTCGCTACACAAACTTCAACTCGAGTCTGTTGACTGTTTTAAAGTGAATTCACATCTTATACAACTGAAAAGTCGGATGGTATTCGGTAGATATTTGCTCTTTGACCGTTCCCAGCAAATTCCATCTGAAATTGATACATGAATGTTTACAAAGGGCGATATTTGTTTCTATAAATAGTGTTCCTTACTGTTTTCGGTATTAGTCATCATCAACCCTTTTATCGTACCCCAAGCCCTTATTGGCCCTTTTATTCTCCTTAAAAGAATGTTATTGGGGACTCCAAGATCCATAGATATTCTCACGATATTTTCGATTCGAATCCTGAAACTCCGAACTGGACGGCTGAATTTAATACCACTTTGCTATGGTCCATTTGTCGGTATCATATGTTAACCTATAATTAATACATACATACATACCGTCACGCTTATTTCCCATAGCGGTGAACAGAGATTAAAGGTCGGACTATAGGACTTAAGGTCCATCTTCTACGGTCTTGACGGACTTGTTTAGCTAGCTGTACACTCCTTAAAGTCGTACCTTCTCGTCTTTTAAAGGAACTTTTGACCCTGGATTCTTTTAAGATGTATCTGATTTGATTTTATATACACTTAGGTCTCCCTGTATTATTAATACACTCTAAAATTCTAGCTTGATAAGCAAATACGGACATAAGTCTTCAAAAAATAATTTTAATAGACAATATTTTGCTAAAATATTTTAAAAAACACTCAACTTTAGATCTCGTCTATCTACAATTTAGTGTGAGAATCGCTAGTACCGTAATTTTAAAATATCACAGTCTCGCGTGGCTCTCTTGAATCCCTATAAGTATTTGGCGCAGATTAAAAAGTCAGTAATATCTCCGGGCATTCGGAATATTCCCACTCCGGCGCCAAGCTGCGCGCGTTTTATTACCGCTCACATTGAAATGTGGGCTTTTAAACTTTGGATTTTATTTAATATTCTGTATTCATATGTAGAATATAAAAAGTATTAAGGTACGTCGTATATTACAGAATTTTTGCAACCTTGCATTACAACAACTGGCTGGAATTTGTTATTCGTTTTCAGACCGAAACATGTATTTTTAAATTGCAAACCTCAAATGATTAGGATTTTTTATATTCACTGAAATGGATATTTTACAGGAACGTAAATACCTACCTAGAACATAATGTAGAAATACGTAAATATACATGTACATAAGAGTTTACTCAAATTTAGGAAGGCTTTCATTTCTTTCAAAAGACAGTTATACGTCTTCTCAATTTGTTACCATAGATAATATCAACAGAGAATATTTCAAAACTATATATATTATTTTGCGATATAATAGAGCTCCTCGATTGTCATGTGAAACCTTGTAGATACACAAAAGAGACGTCATATTTCTAAGCATTCGTAGTAGTGGTCCTGGAAAGCTTGCAATACGAGTAGGAGACGAATTTTATTACATTTGACACATTCAAATAGGAGATTCAAAGAATTAATTGTATGCAGATTTTGCGTAACGCACCAAAATATTTATCTTTCTAAACTACAGATTACTGTAAAAACGGAAGGGCTGTCACTCGAAATCAGTAGTCGTGAGTTATTTTTGGCTTCCCATGGCAAAGACTGAGTGCGTGCCCTTTCCATCGTGATGCTTATGTCTTCGGTTGTTTTTATATGTTTAATATGTAACTATATCGATGGAATAAAAGTATTTCTATTTCTATATCATCATCATCCACCCTTTCTCCTCTAAGAATGAAGGTTAAGACCATGGTAAGCCAAATTGAGCAAGTGTAGGTTTCCTTACTCGCCATAAATACATTACTGTCATATATGCAGGTTTCCACACGATGATTTTCATCATCGTTAAGCTAGAAACAAATCATCAAAGCTAGAAATATTAAATTTTAAACGCACAATTTCTTTTAAAGAAGTGTACGCATATCTGAAGCTAGCCTCTCTGAAATTAAGATTACAAAATACTTTCTCGTCATTCACATTGACAGCTGTCATTGAAATGTCGCTATTGAGAATATTACTGCTACCTTTTTTAGTAACCTTATATTGATGTAAATTATCCACCCTTAACCAAACGTTGAATTTTATTTCATTTATCTTTATACCGCGAAATTAAATTTTATTTTCTACATAAATATTAAGTGGCAACACTAGATAAAACGACAACACGTTAGCCCTAAAAGACTAATCGAATAACAACTTTCTATAACTAATTTGTAACTTTGTAACCCCTTTAAGGGAACATAATCCTTTCTACAAAAAGTTCTCTGTCTAAATATTCTGTGTACTCTAATAATGATACTAATTGTAACTTTTGAGTTGGCGGTTTTAACTTCTCAATTACCAGGTTGTGACAACTACTAAATAAATTTTATATTAAACGCATATGATTTTTTAGTAATACCGTGGGCGTTAGTAACATATAAGATCTACCTTGGAATATAAAATCAACGAAAAAACATAAGAAATTACACTTTATTTAATTACAGTTAAAGTTTACTTATACAAGTCATTACTCGTCATTGAATAAAATTCCCTTAAACCCGTACAGCCTTTGAGGCGGCTTAAAATTTAATCGTTTAGTTAAACAACAATTAGTTAACTATTAATAAACTCAAACATGTAACATGTGTGTAGCTTCCTAAGTGGTACCGGGCTGAGTTCGCGACAGTATTAGTACTTCTCAACGCAAAGGTTTATAGAGTACTTTGCCTTAATGCGTGGCTAAGGAGAGACGTCCTCATAACTATTAATATAAACATTAGTGTTACCTTTACGTGCCCTTGACTAAAATGTCTGATATTTACGCGTTAGAATGTTTATGATGAGATACTGACTGATGAGAGTCAGTTACAACCGGCGTGTAAGTACATATGAAGATTTAAACTGATGAATGGTGAAGAAAAACTCCAGGTCTGTAAGGATAGAGATACTTGGCACTCAGTGCTCTCTGCCTACTCCCCCAGAAACGAATAGTAGATTTTGTTGCATTGATTAAAAATGTAATGATTATAGTATTTGTATTGAGAAATATTGAGTCAATATCTAAATGCTGTGATAGTTGTAGGTCCTTGGTTCAAATCCTAGCGCGCAGCCCCTTTCATAAATGTTTTGTATCTTAAGGTAAAGTGACATTTACTGTGTCGGTGAAAACATGGCGTGGGATTCTACACACTTAGAGTTCGTCATAATTTTGTTCTAAGATATGTAGTCTACCCAGCCGCTCTTGGCCAGCGTGGCTGACTGTAACATTAACCCTTCCCATTTTGTGGAAAAGTCTCCTGACAAACAGTGAAAACGTAAAAGGGTTAATAATGAAGATGATGGGTCCAATAAAGTCTTTAAAATCAGACCATTTAACATACATTTTAAATGAAAACATTTTTATTAATGCCATTTATAATAATGTTTAGAGATATACCGTATGTGTTCAAATGTAATAATTGTACTAAGGCAGATGAAGTTTGCGCCTCATTAGAACTTTGTATACATGAACTACATGCGATTACCATCCTCCTTGCCAGGGATAGATATTTACCCACCATTAACACGAAATTTCCATTTGGCCGAAATAAGACTGTATAAACGCTAAGAATATTAATGAATATCTATCTACATACATTAATACGTAATTTTGCAGATTTTCAGCAAAACTAAATTAATGAATTGTAAAACGGTTTAAGTTATTAATTTCAAAATAGAGACATAAGTAAGCTATATATCATAAGGCTTTAAAAGGTATTATACTAATAATTTAGAATGGAATTTGACATAATTATGTCTCATTTCATTTGTTATGTAAGCTTAAATGACAGCCGTACAGTATAAAAAACAAAGATTTAAAAAAAATGTTTGCTTAATACAATCCAAAACCGACAAAAGGTGTACGCGGTATGTTTATTAATATAAACCTGTGAGGCGTCATGTAGCTCGAGAGTCTATCATCGCACCATATTAGCGATCCCGCTCCTCAGCCGAGCTCGCAACTCCACCCACCAATAAGACGCTGCTAATAAATCATCTTGACAGGTATTACTTCGCACCTTGAGCGCTACCGTAATTACGTCAGTAACACCCTCAGCATTTATTCAAAATAAACACCAACTCACGAACTGTTCTCTCCCTCAATGGACTTCGTCTATCCAACAGTTAGATAAACCAAAGGCATTAATCACCTGCTGAATTTGATCGGTGCGATGGTGGATTCTTTTCAACTGAGGCTGAAGGCTTCAATATGAGTGTGTACGTATATAATATTGATAAAACTAAGTTCAGATATGTTGCGCTTCACCTTAACGTGAGCCAGTTAAGAAATTACTCTTAGTGTAGAGAAGAGAAGATTAGAATTAATTAATGAGTATATAACACTTAATGCTGGGGTCACCCATATCATTCATTAACACGAAACGCTAATTGTATGTATGTCACTGACTTCTTATTCGTAATTATTGGATATGTTACTATATCAAAAGTAGGTAGAAAATCTCGTATCCGAGCATGTCTGTTCAGAGCAACCCCATTGGGGTTTGAAGAATAATAATAAAAAAGTCCAACTTGAAAATATAACGACAAATAGGCCAGATCTCGGGAGATTGCTTTAAATTCCCTTTCAAAGCGAGTTTCCCGCGCGATCAAACATCAATATCTGAGACTCAAAAGGCAGATCGCAAGGTTGTTTCCGGCGGATTCTATCATAGTGATATTTTTAGAAAATGGCAATTCAAAGAAAGATTTTGAATGAATATAAAAGTGACTTTTGAAATTCGTCTGTCTAAACTTTTCAGTGTATTTACAACATACTTAATAACTTGCTTGTTCGCTTACAATTTGTGTTTTTGTAATGGAAATCTGCACTGAAGAATTATTGTAGCGTACGTCTCTAGCCTCCTTTACTTAAAGGGCGACAATTGATCACAACAGTCATATACTGTTGTCATATACTGACAAACTGCAACCAATATGTTTGAAATAAAATGATTATTATTTCACCTAAGATCTCACTCGATGACTATTTGGGGCATGAAAAAGAAAAAACAGTTACAGTAAAACAAATGCGCTCACCTTACAATTAAAGTCTACTAGCGTATGAAAGTTACTAACGTATCTGGTGAAACGTGCGAATGTACTACACTCCTCTGCCCACCCTTTTGGTGATTACAGGCATGAATTTACGTTAGATACATAAAGAGTTAAATATACTTAATGATATTCATTATATAATACGTTTTCTTTAATCAATTTCCTCAAAGCAAACCCTTAACAACTTTGTACCGCTATATGTACATACCTTCACATATTAGGTTATTTATTAACGTCTTACGACCACAAACGATCGGAACGTTCTACGTAAAAACATCGTAACGTAAAACGTAGAATATTTAATGTTGATAGTACGAGCATCGTTTGTGAAGAAGCCAGAATCGGCCGTAGAAACTTTGTCTTGTACAAAGTGGTTAATGATTGTAACAACTGAAGCATAACATTATAATATACCTGTGGCTTGTTTCTTTCTATTTATTACTTGTAAATATTTATCAACACTTAATATAAGTTTCTTGAAATTACATTTGGTTAAATTACGTTTCTTTATCATTCACAATCGCGTATACTTGCAGTGGTAACCTCGACTTTCTTTCGACTCATTTCAATTATGAACTACGACTATTTCCGAGGGAATTATATATCCAGTTTCATTACTTTTAAATACGTAACTATCCATTAAACAGTCTTCCATATTATAAAACTATCGCCGTGCATTCCAGATATCTAAAATCATTAAATTTTTCGTTTATAATTATTACGTTAGAATCTAGGTTTCATTACAAAATGAATTACATTTATTTACTTACATTACTATTTACGAAATTACATAGATATAAGTGTAGAAAAATTTTAATATATGAATAGGAAAATTAATGGAACAATCTAAATGAATGTATACATTGTCGGTTATTTCTAACATCGTCCATATCTATGGCTGTGTTTTACATATGGTTTCGCAACTTCGTGCACGCGAACCACAGTCATTTGTTTATCCTGTGTTTCAAACGAGTTGGAACATATTCCCGCCCTTACGTACGCTGCTAACATTCTTCTTGAAACCAATTTGCGGGCAAAGTGAATTTAAAGTACCTTTGTTTTGTTTTCACTCGTACGCTCCGCAAAAAGTACCCGTTCTCATGTTATACGGATCAAGACTTCGAGGTTGATCCTGTTTAATATCAGAATAATATTATACGAAAGTATCAAGATTGAAATAGTCCTTCATATAGTGGACTATGACTCGCATGCCAGTTGCGCAAAAACTATTGCGTGGTGGATGTACATTTCATTATGAATAAAATAGTACCATTTATAACATAGCACTAAAATGTGATAACACTACAAAAATAGGCTTATGGACGTAGGGCGCGGCTGGCTGCGAACATGAAGCAACGAAATTTGTCATTAAGCCGATTGCCGCAAATGGAAATATCTTTACTTATTTTTGTCGCATAGCAGCAAAACGTATTCTATCTTACTTAACTTACTTTATCGTCATATTACCAGCAAAATTCCTTTCCAAATTTCCGAATTAATTTTGTATAGATTTCCAATTTTGCTTGTTGTTGGATATCACCGTCTCGGACCGTAATTTAAGTCTGATGGAACATATGCTAAGTGATGAATGTTCGTAGTGAACCTTATACGAAATGTAAACTTAGATATATTATAAAACTTATGTTATATAGCCAATGTCGTCTATTAACTTTTTCTCGTATGCTCCACATCAAAACACCCTACCTGTGAAATTCAAATATATGCATAAACCCGGGACGAAATAAGAATAGGAGAAATTTTAATTTCATGTTCTACTGAGTTTTACAACAGTTCGAATTACGTTAGCAGTAAATTTATTAGGCGTATGAGTGTGTTTCTAACTGTGATAAAAGTTTCGCGATAGGAAAGATGAAACGATGGATATTATTAGACAGAATATTGTGGACGCGGAAGGAATTTTGATGCGACTGTCTGCCTAAAACTTCGCGTTACCCGATAGCTAAAATTGTTGCAAAACGTGTCTTGACTACATAAATTACTCGCCTAAATTACAATAACATAAGTTCTGTGAGTTTGTGATAAAATTATTCTGATGTTCGTAATGCGAAATTAATTTTTCTCTTTTTCTTTGAATGTACATTACCCCTACAAACGACTTACGGCAAAATTATTGATGCTGAAGATACTTACTTGTTTTGTTGCCGATTGGTAGCATGGCAGAATGTGATTGTAAGCTTTCTACATAATAGTGATACGAGTCCCAGATTGTTATGAGACTCTGCCAGAAGGAGGTAGAGAAAGCTCAGTTTCAAAGTCAATCCATTGACTTACTTCTTGGATATTACAAATCCGACTGCCTATTTGCTAGACAAAATTTAAAAAGCTAAAACAGAAGCTAAATTTAAAAAAGATAGTCTATAACCATTTTTACTAAGACGCTCTGTATGCCAGTGTGGATTCAGAAAATCTAGAGAACAGTTGCTAAGCCATGATTTATTAAGTAGGTTTCCAAATGCACCTAGGTTCGATCAGGATATATTTGTCGACGAACAGGGAACAACAGATGGACGCGGGCAAAATGTTCGACAGCGTTCAAATATAGGAAATTTAAAAGGATTCCAGATACGAACGAAGGAATCAGTAAGACGTATATAAACGATGAGCAAATAAGTTTTATTATTAGAAAAAATGGAAACAAACCTGGAAAAGGCCTATATCCAGCAGTGAAACGGAAAAGGCCAATGTGATGATGATGCACAAACCTTACGTGTTTCTGCTAATATCATCATTCGCTTCGAAAATGTAGAATAGTGACAATGGTAACAATAAATTTTAACCAAATTCAGACGGCATTACTTGTAATAATAATATTGCATTTAGTACATATATTGTCTATATAATACTTCATGACACTACTTTATTATACCGGTGAAAAGTGGAAGTTATATTACATTATTTATATGTATATGTATTCACTCGTAAGTTCTACTAAAACCGTAACTATTAACTAATGGACGTCACTCAACATAAATATAAAGCCTGTACATACTTACGACCGCTCAAAGGCTGCCAGTTTTTGTCCAAGTTTAACCACTTCCCGTGTTTTCAATGTTTTAATACCAGCAGCGATGGTGGCAACGAGAGACTAAGAGACTAGTTTACAATGTACAATTTTAGAATATAATGTATTTAGAAAGTGAGCTTATATAAAAATATTTTTTAAAACTTCAAATTATACGTACCTACGTTTGAAGATACTCGTGAGACGTATCCGTTCATCCTTGTATCAGATTGCCAATTAAAATGTATGTAAAATAATCGGAATTAACATCTCCTGTCACATACGAACTTGGCCGTTATATAAGTATATATTGAATACATCGGATTATTTAAAGCGCACGCATGGACATTAGGTATATTCTATATCAAATAACTATAACTGTGGAGACAAGTAACGCCATCTGTTACACACTAAAGGTACTAATCCCGAAACGGGTACAACAGTTGGTTGTATTTCCGTTTCGGGTTTGTCGGCACAGAAATAATGGGATACAGTTAGGAAAAATCGTTTATCATATAATGAGCATTTTCATTTTCATGGAATTGTTATGATTCAGCCCAACAGTTCATCGAAGTTTCATTGCAATTATATAAGTGATATGGCAATGCATATATTGTGATGTAAAGGAACTTCTAATATATCTGTATATGGTATTATAAGGCTCCTTCATCGTGAAACTTACTCGTGTGTAATTCTGGCAAAAATAGTATGGTACAACAAATGCACATAATATATTTCTTTGTTTCCAGTTATATCATTGGAAACCGACGGCGAAGAGCCAATCTTGAAGATTCTCGCGAAACCATCGGTTTACAATGCTGGCGAGAAGAAGGGCATCTGCTGTCAGGGTATTAACTTGCAAGAAGTAAGCATAAACTCTTTACATCTAAGAATATACAAATATGAACATCAATAAATACAAATATAAACATGTAGGTATTTTAAATACATTTTTTGGGAGGTGATCTCAGTTTAAATGTATCCTATTTATTCTAAATTACGTACAGCTTCCAAATAATAATAATAAATTGACAAACAGCAAAATCATAAAACTAGCTTAATAAACATAAAATTAACTAAACTTTGGAATTACACTAAACTCAATATTTTTTTGAAAGATCGTAACGCGATTAATACTGTATTGTGTTATTTTCACAGAGACAAGAATGGTATACGCCTAAGAATGAAATAGTCCAAGAGAGATCTAGCGAAAACACCAGGGTGATTGTTGAAAGGCAAGAAGTGAACAGTACCAACAGCGTTCTGATGTTAATAATACAATCGGCCAAAATCGAGGACAGTGGTAACTGGACTTGCAGATCGGGAGACATGAACGCGACTATTGAAATTCGGGTCGGAGGTAAGACACGCTCATCATCTTCGCCATCACAGATCCATCATCGTATCAAAACAATAAGCAACTGTTTGTAATTTATAAAAACGTGATAATATTTTATTTTATATTCGCCTAGTATTAAATGAAATGTACACTGAAACTTGATTTTTTATTCATTCTTATATAAAGGGAAAAATAATTATAATGTTAAGTGCTATTAACAGACCATTAATTTTTCAAACATACTAATAAAATCAGATCAATGAACAATAGAGATTTTAATAAGGCATGTCATCTGCTTTTATTTCTATATATTCGTAGTATCCTTAATGTTTTGATTTGAACTTTCATACATATAGGTGCACATATAACAATTTTTTTAACTTTCTCTCATTTAGTGAAAGTAAACTTCACCGTGCGGTCAGAGGTCATTCAAGGGGATGAAGGAAAATCCGTGAAACTAGACTGCGTGGCTAAAGGATCCCCCGCACCAGTGGTTCTGTGGTACAGAGACGCGCGAGTCCTTGTGGGTAAGCACAGTTTTAAATTCTAACGCTGTTCAACTGAATATAAACCATAATGACTACTAAAAAGACCATAGACACGTTGAGTTTAGAAGGCATAAACAACAAAAAAGCAATATCTATTATAGTCAATAGCACATCGACATACTGATGGATGATTTGTACAAAGTATTTTTCAATTTTATTATTATATATTTATGGATAAATTAATTACAGCATAGACGAAAATAAACCCGAAAATGAAATGATAATATTGAAGATTAAATATATAATAAAAATTTGTACGTGAAAAATCACGTGCAGTTCGATTGCCAGCCAGTCCTATCACCTACCTCCATCTTTATATTATGTTCACAGTTGCGAATCAAATATCATCATTAGAACGTATCGATATTGATATAGACTAATTGAATTTTCCTAATAAACGATAACATAGCATTATGATAATGTTAGTTATATTAAAAAAACAAACTCCCATTTTGCGAAGCCAAATTTTCATTTTTCACATAAAGCTTTATTATGATAGGATTTGGCAGATTGTATCTTGTTTTAATTTGAACTGGGATTAATGCGGGTCTAACCGCAACCAGCTATTTCCCTGACGTGTTGCATTATTAATAGAAATGGATATGTGGATATTATTCAATTTCCGTATTAAGCCCATGATTGTATGTATACCTAATAGTTTTATGAAGTGACGCTGTACACAAAAGCAAAACGCTGGTCGTGTAATCGATCAATGTCGATCGCTCTTAAACATTAACGCTCAAATGAAAGTAATTGGAACATAATTATATTGTTTATTAGTGAAATAAATATTTGGAAACATCCTAAATCGCATACTGTATTCACTCGAACATAAACGAAAACTTCCTTTGTGATTAAGATTTTATGCGTATTTTTACTAAACCTATTGTTTCGAATTTATTGTTTCAAAATATAGATTTTTTTTTCAAATTACAATATGAGCATCTAATACATATAAATATATAAAA
>DWMF01000492.1:0-14516 GCA_018244815.1 Parelbella polyzona | reverse complement strand
GTATGTTACTTAATTGTAATTTGAACGATAAATTCTTATCAGAAATCTCTTTTCTATTTACGTTTCCACATACCTTTAGTATTAACACAACTCTGTTGAGCCTTTTCAGTATCTCCATAGTGTGACTCTCGTCCAGACCCTCGACGTCCAATAGAGATCTGACCGAATCTACTTCGAATATTATCTGCTTGAACCATAATTCGTATGCTGAAATGTGTATATATAATTAAATGTATAGGTATGTGTATGTAAAGGTAAATATGTACTTATATTTACGTAAAAAAGGGCATGGACAAAGGTAAATCATGAGAAGTGTCAATTTACATATTTACATAAAATAACGTCAGGAAATGAACAATCTTTAAACCGAATGTCGAAAATGAATAATAATGGTTATGCTTTAAAAGGAACATTGAATATAAATTTGTGGAAACAAATAGTTTTAAAAACTACATTGACTTCAAATTATTTGAATTATCAGCTTCTCTAACAACTCCTCTTTAAGACGTAGGATGTATCTCAGAGATACAAACAAAATAATATATAGGTACATAACAAACAAAAGTTCCAATTTATTTCCCCATAACACATAAAAGCTAACCTCGATACTACTGTTATTAAAATAACTTTGTGTCACTGTATACCTTCTATTCTTTAAATTTAGTGTGGTTTTTTTTTTACATTTAGCAAACTTATTAGGTATACGGTCTGTCAAATGGGTAAGCGGTCACCGTCACAATGCTTACATGCAGCTATTCTCCATTAAACCATTTATAAACGGTCCGTCTAAATGTCCTTCCAAGAACCTTGAACTATATCATGAATTATTTTATCTAAAAAACCTGCATTTTATATACTAATTGATCTAATCGTGTAGATCGTTGCAATTGTTATTACATGCATTGTCAAAAATGGACCTGTAGATATAATCAATATTTTATCGATGGATCTTATCAATATAATCGATTACGTTTGGTACGCTGAACTATATTTCTAGAAATTCTTGAAACATAAACTGGTTTTTAATTTTTTTTATACAATTAATGTGTAGTATTTAAGCAATGTGCGATTTATAGACAAACAAATTATGTTAGGAAATCATTGCGTAGACATGCGAAGGTCAGCAAACCTTTGACACATTGGATGATTCGTTGACAGTTTTGTTATGATTCGGATGGTATGTGTCATTGTGACAACTGTTACGAAACGTAATATAATTAATAATATATTATTTTTCTCAAAATATAAATAGAGATAAAACATAGCCAGCGCAATAGCTATTTATCAAAATATAAATTAAGTGATCGTTTTAACTCATGCGTGATTTTGTTGACATAGCTTTCTACTTCTTTGGATGTCTACTTAGGATAACTTCGTTTACTTAGGATGGATCACAACCTAATCGGACTAACGTAAAAACGTTAAACTAAAATCATTAAAATAAATTGCATCAATCAGCTGGTACATTATTTATATTTATTTATATATATAAATATATAAACGAAGGATAAGAAACATTACATGGGAGACTCAGCGATACTGTTTAATGTTCGATGTTATTTGTGAAAATTGAGCATAGAAAGATAAGAATGGGAGAACGATTCCGATATGAAACAGTTAGCGATATTTTTCCATTTCCAATGTAATAAGAGCATAATGCGATATTATGTATAAGCACTTACATACTTACATGCATAATAAGAGAGTCATAATGACCATATTATCTATATAGAGATGGTTCACCATAGATCAAGACAGTTCTCGTAAACTCCATATGAAAAATTTTTCAAACTGGTGGTACTCAACTTTAGATCGAATCAAAAACCTCCAATGTTAGTCTTACGGTTATTTGAAGACAAAAATATTTAATTTTTATAGCAATAGGCTAAGTTTGACTGCATCAGAACTATCGTAGAAGCTATCTAAGACACGTTTTCGCTTCTGAGATACCAGTGTTGTACCTAAGTACTATAAGTCCATACAGTACAAAAATACGAAAGACAATTTCTTACTCTTTATTTCTTCTACACTCAAACTTTACTGCATTTGATTCGAACTTACCTTGATGGGTAACAATGAAAAGATGTTCATCATGCACTGGTTTTGAAGATTCTGCACTTAGCATCCTTTGGGACGCGAGCAGTTTGTCCAACATCAAGTATTCTCCGTACAGCATACCAGCTTCGTTGTCCAGGTGATTGCCCTCCTGACCCATGGAGTCATCCATCACCGTTCTAGAAATAAAACGAGGACAATATTAAAACTCGTAGCATATAAATTTTTCACCGCATTAAAATAACGGCTTTAGGAAAATTTATTCATTATTAGTATATTACTTGATTAATAAAATAGAGAGATTGATTGTTTGATTAGCTTGATTAATCGATTAATCGATTGATATTTTGACAGACTTACCGATATATCGCGTTATATATAAGTACATAAAATTGCAGGTGATTAATTTAAATAAATTAATATAAAGTCATCTGATCCTAAAAAGCCAAACCCTGTATCACACTGATATAAAAAAGATAAACAATTATATATGTATATGACCCAGTATTTGTATAGATAATTTAAGATCTTGATATAGAACAAGCATTTATCGATGGTGATTATCCAAATATTTGTCTAGAATGTGAGCTCAGTGGCCCACCATCATCAATCATCGATCTGGCCCAGGATCAATAGTATGTTTAGCAGAACACCGATGAATACAATGTTTTATTTTCACACGCGACACATTGGTGATTACATGTGGTAATTAATATCAGAAGATATTTGTCAAATCTCATCCCAATTTGAAGATAGCATGTCGCAAATCCATTCATAGTTCGCGTTAAATAACAGCTACACTATCAACAGTATTTTCTAATTAAACGCAATTTAACAACCTTTATCGTTAAATAATATGGATACTAAGCAGTATAACGGATAAAGACGTCGATTACACGAACAAGTTTGCCCACGATAAATGTGACATAGGTACCTCTGTAGTATGAGAACAAAAACTTGCTTTTGCGTGGACACTGATAAAAAGGTTTCTTCTCTGTACAGTTATGTTCAGAATACAATTAAACCTTTATGCCCACGCTGTTTTTTATTTCTGTCATATATGCATATATACAAATATATATTTTAAAGATAATAGAGGTAACATAACAACAATGCAATGCAAATTCTGTTTTATTTTTAAGATAATTGTGAAAACAGAGCAATTTCTAGTAATGACACGGAGTCTGATCTACCCGGTGTTTGGCAATAAGCTCTCGCTTAGACAGTTAATCAATGGTGAGAGGTAAACGTAACTGATGAAAAGAGAGAGCCTTCGGGGCTTCGGGTAGAGAGGAAGTCCTCGGGACCCGGAATCCTCACGCAGCGCTGTTAGCGTCGCAGCGTGGGACAATCCATCCAGAGAGAGTGTACTACACTCCTCTGCGTACCTCGCCGGGGGTTACAGGCGTGATGTTTCGATAATTAATTACATATACGTGTAAATAGACTTGTAAATATCTCCATTACCATATTATGTCGCGATTACGTAAAATATGTCAATAGTTTATTGAATCAATAACTTATTAACTCTAACAACATTAATTGGCAAAAGGAAATATTAAACATACATTGATCTTAAGCTTATCTTTAATAATTAATATATTACGTTTGTGATATTATGTTGTTTTGGTCGGATACAGGATTTCTTTAATCGACCGATAACCTAATATTGCTCTAATCTATTATACTTCTGTAAGTCTGCAAATAGTTTAAATAATTAATAATATAATAATAGTTACAATCGTCAACCTTTTTATCTTTTCACTTTTGGTCAGTATGCTACGCTAGCCAGATGCGGGCTGGCAGACTTCACAAACCTTGGAGAACACAAGGAGAACTGTAAGGTATGGAGGTTTTCTCAAGATGCCTTTCTTGATCGTTCAAGCCAGTGACATTAAATTTTAAAACGAATATTTTTGAATCCCATGATCCCCGAAACGGGAGGCCATATTTTAAAAAACTAAGGTACCACAACTAAAAGTTACAATATTATCGACAATAACATTAAGGTATATCGATGCTTTAATGCTTGAGGATTCATAAATTTACGAGTATTTATTTATTAAACGTCATTGCTACCATGTATGTTTCAATCAGTCGCTAAATATACTAACTCGATAACTGTCTTGCATGTAATATGTTTAGCGACTTATTATCAGCGAACCCAGTTATGTGTGACCAATTGTGACCGTAATGTTTCGCGTGAATGAATGTTTTGAATACGTTAGCCTTTAATAAAAACATTATATGGCTTTAAAAAGTCTCAATTTTTTTATCAGTGTACATAGTCCTCAAAAAGAGATATTTATGAATATATCTGAGACATATTTTTTTTTATTTTTATTATATTATTATACCTTTTATTACATATTTTATTAGAATATTATCATATATTTTATTTATTTACATCGTCCAAATTATGCGGATTTTACAATGAAAATTATGTTGTCTACACGTAATTAGGTTACACCGGTTGTACGATTATTATTAGAAGATTGTGGTGTACAAATCAATTGCTACGCCTAGAGATTTTATGCACACACCACCCTAAATTAAAAAATTATGATTATTAAATCGTTACGCCAAATCCCTTACGGGGTAGATAGAAGGCACTGAGTGCCAAATATCTCTGTCCCTACATGAAATAAAATCATTTTTAATAAGGAGTAATAATAGTTATAAATATAAATATGATTATGTACCGTGTACAACATAATATGGTTTAATAGAAATTCTGACAACTTATTCATCACAACCAGTTCTAATGTACGAATATGTACGTAACATAATATGATCAATTGTGTGGTTAAAATATTCTTCCAAAACTTTTTGTAGCTATATATAACATTTATGAGGTATCTTCTAGATTTAAATCTTCAACAAGAAAGCGTAAAAATCCAATAAAAAACAACAACAATTAAAACAAGAGACTTGTTTACTCCACCTTAAAGGAATTATAACTCAACCATTGTGCAACAGCTAGCCAAAAAAAGTTAACGTTACAGTATCCATTTCCCGCCAAAAAAGTTTTGCTTTTATTTTTTTGTGTTCCAAGGAAGCGGCTGCGGTATTTTTTTTAAGCTAGCCGTAAGAACAACTTGAACAAAAACAACGTTCTTAAACAATTTGTGTGCCTGGTTTATTGAATTTTTTTTCCTATACACGCATACGTTTTGTCATATATATTTTGTATATTTAATTATTTAGCTTCTTATACTTAATTTACAGTCATATAATAATTATCATCTGATAACAACATCAGAATACACGGTGTACTATTAAAAGTTAATTTATAAGTCTGCAGGTAGGGAACAGGTATTGCCATATGTAATTTAAACCTTTTTGCTTTGCGTACCACAGTATTAATTTTACTAGTACTAACGATGTAATGTCGTGTACCTTAGTCATCTTGTTCAACTGGTTTTTGTACTTTTCGATTATCGAGAGCAGTAATTATCGGTGAGTAGGTAATTTTTCAACATGTCAAACATCAAAAAAATAACGGTTCAGTCTTTACGTCATTATTTACAACATTCTATGAAATTGAAATATAAAAATATGTATTTCAATTTATGACATAATAAATTATTTTTTTTTAGGTAGATATGTTTATGGCGATAGTAAAATAACACAGTATTTTATTTCATTTCTATAAAATAGGTTAGTTAACGTGATGGTTTTGCAATTTTATATCATTTATATTAGGTACTTCAATAATACAGAAATTTCGAGTATTTATCGATTATATTATAAAAAAATCAAAAAGTTCATTTATATTTTTAATTTTGCGAAAGGAAATTGTTCCGAAAGATTTGTAGGACAAATAAAAAATTTACTCACCGCATAGGACAAGCCATTTTAAAAATAATTTGAAGACAAACTTAAGATTAATATTTATTCCCGCGCGTAAGGTTGCGCTGCAAACGCGCTATCTCGTTGCCTTTCAGATTGATACTGCCGAATACCGTAGCGTTTACAATTTTAACGATAGAGGCATACATAAACTACTGCTACAAACAGTTCGAGTCCATTACATCATTCTCTTTTCTTGTTGTTCAGCTTATATTCGCTAGATCTATACTAAAATATATTTGTGGATTTATCGTACACAATAACCAGATAAATAACACCGGGGAATAAGAAAGTTTTAAACATACTGATTTAACGTGAGCATTCGTAAATTTAGGTACATGTATTTGTTCCTGCGATCACAGAACTGTTTATTATGAATCGCACACTGGTGTTGTGTTGAGTGCATGGAAATAACGCGATAATGCTGAAAACTTACCTTTGCTACCTGATTTAAACCTAATGCGTTAAAAGTAGGTAAATAACAATAAAACAATTTAGATTATTAATAGATTTTATACGTATCACGTATACTTACGTTTAACAGACGCGGTTTCCTAAAAGGTATATATTTTCTGGGCTTATTGAAATATACAAATTTTAAATTTCGAATACCTGCTTGAATTCAGATCGCTTTTTGCGTAGTTTATCATCTTTTCACCACTGATTTACAGCCATCGATGTAATAATATCTTTATAAAAATATCATTAGCAACAAAAACTCCTTATAAAAATATGTTTGTAAAAATACTGGCAAACAATAAATCCATATAGATAATTAGTGCATGAAATTTTAAGTGTAAATATAATGTAGGTGTTTTGAATGTTATAGGAATAATTACCAGACAACTAAACTTATGATCTAATTTAAAAGCGTAATAAATTACATCAATAATAATATTTAAAACGGTCTCGATTTAAATTCTTTGGAAAATAGTGACCTTTAAACTTTAAACACAGGGCGCAGTTGACCATTTCTTGGTCCATACGCAATATAAACATTTTCTGTGCTTATTAGAGCAGGATGTGTTAATTGGTTACTCACGTTCTTCCATACCTATATTCATTCAAGCGAAGCATACTTTGTTGGACTTTTTGGGCAGTCAGTTTTTGACCCGCCAACATGTATTTATGTAAATAGTAGCCCAGTAACGCTCGAAATTCGATTGTAAATCATAAAAAAAACTAAATTGTAGTGTTGTCTAGGTTCTAATGTCAAAGATTACGCTTATTTAAATCTTTCCTCTGCGCTACTGACAACAATCCGTTACATGTCTGACATTGACAATAGGAATGTATTTTTTATTCATTATTTAAAAAAATATTAGCATTCTGCACTCCTTCTCTATATAAACGAGCCAAATTTCATACTCCTCCGTCCATGCAATTTTTGTAAAAAGAGGTACAAAATTTTTGCTTCACGTATTTATATATTGAAGATTTGCAGCAAAGTAAAGAACACTTCATACTTCTACTACTTGTGGAGTAATACTTTATCATATCTCAAACGGTGGAGTTAATGTTCAATGAAATTAATGGAGCTGAAACGACACGAGAGAATCGTATTTCACATTCTAATATGTACAATACCTGACTGGACCTTGTGTACTATGCGATTAACACGAGGACATGCATAGTACAAGATTTAATAAAAAAGACGCTTATGATTTCTTTTTAAATCTTTTTTACCAGTAAAGAAAGATTTTGACAAGGCATAGGTTTTTACAAAATACTATTATGAAGTGGGTGTAATTGAAATTGAAGTTTGGTAAATTCATTTAAAGTTCACACTTTTTGAATCTTAATAAGTGGGGTTGGTGTAGATAAAAAGGCATGTGTATTGTACAAATATATTTAATTAGGTACAGGCGAAGGTAGACGTGCTGTTGGGCAAAGTCGCCTTGAGTGGTCGCAATGTCCCTCGTTTATGTACTCTTACAGCATTGATATTGAGTTTTTAAGTCATGAATATATAAATATATCTGGTCAAAATGAAGCGGGAAAGGCCCATACTTGCACTCATGCCGCCAAGATTTAGTTTACATACGATAATTTATATATATAGAGAATATTATATAGGTCATCAGTTGTCAGTAATCTTAAGAAACAATTACGAAAAGAACTTTCAATACCGATAAATTTTTAAAACTATTCATGTCTATGTGTATCATATTAAATTTTTATTAGGCTGCCCTACGATAACACTAATATTTTGAAAATTACTATTATCTCAAAATATATTAATATGCCATACTATAAATTAATTTAAAATTTTATTTTACTGATTAATAAATGTCCGTGACTTTCATTGCTGGCTTTCATTTCGTTTATGATATTAAGTACAATAAAGTGAATATCAATAGATCAATTACGTAAATATACAGCAAGAAATCTGCGATATTGCCTCATCTATTTAAAATAATATCATGTTACGCCGTAACGGGGAAAATAATAACAACTATGATATCCGTTACTTAGAAATAACAACTACAAGAAGTTACATAACGTGGAAATAAAATTAGGAAATGTATTAGAATTACAGCTGCAGGTGTTGGATGCGACTACCCCAGGACGGCGCGAGTGCACGGGTTAGGGGAGGTCTCGGTTTATCAATGGATTGATACAGGCCCGTGATGACGAATCGTTCCTCATTACTAATTCAGCTTTACCAGAAAATAAGCAATAGATCACGTAAGCAGTCACTAAAGAAAAAATAGCGCGAAAGCAAAAAATATGTAAAACACATACATAGGTGACGCTTTTACAGGAAATTTAATTAGAGCTAAGAACTAAGTATAATGAAAAACAGTTCTAGTTAGTGGACATTGCTCTAGCTATTTAGTTTACTAAACATAGTAATAATTGCCTATTGCACACTTTAAAAGTGACAGTTCGAGTGTTATATTTTACGTCAATAAAAGTTCGAAAATTAGTATGGTAGTTACCGATAATCTTGACTGGTTCCCTAGTTCAAGATCAAATAAATATTGTCAGATATATGCGAAGATAGTTATTTATTATTTTAAACATTCATATCTATCATAAGTTAAGGCTTATAAATGATGAAGATTTAGCTTCAATACAATATGTTGAGTTTAAAAGTATGATATTTGAAAGAAAGTATTCATAGAGATGTTTGTCTGTTAATCGATCCAAATTGTGTTTAAATCACGATATTGTTATGATCATGATTTATATTGGATTTGCAGAGAATACGTTAGGCTTGTAGCGCAATTTACTTGTGCAGCAAGCCATATGAACCGCGTTTTAGCCAAGGTTATGTATATATTTTTAATTTGAATTCTAAATATTGCAAGTGTAACAAAACCCTCCCATAAATGACGCAATTTACTACCGGTACTTTCACCGAAGAGGATGTAAGCACAACGTATATGATGCAATCTATGGAGGAGGTTGCCGTAGACAAAAAAAAACGACTTAGCATTTTTTTGTTGCAGTCAGTTTGGCATAGTCTGCATCTATAAAGCATATGATTAAATTATTGGCCGGTATAACCCACGTGTATTTTCGGTATAGTCCGAATAGTGTAGAAGCTATCCATGTTCTTCATGGGCCCGTAGGCGCGTTGCGAATATAACGAAAACACACATAGATTATTGAAGCCGCTACATAATTCGTTTATGTACATATGTAGATTCTTACGAAAGTTGCAACAATGAAACGTATGTATAATGTATTATGCGTTTCATTGTGTAAATACATTAATTGTGAATAGACCAATTCATCAAAATAAGTAGAGATCAATACCAGGTAACTATATAGATCATGTATATTTTTGGATTTTTGTATATATCCTATTTTTCGTCTAATATTATTAAAAGCCGTACGAATTGAAACGTTTAAAAAAATCTATTATTCAAATAGATTTCGATATGAAAAAATTTGAATCAAAATCATTTATCTTAACATTGCAATGATAACAACAAGCCATTAATAACTTTATGCTAACGATTTTTTATCTCCTTGATTAGTCTATATTTGAATATCAGACAACAAACCGGACGGTATTTATGCCGTGGTCCTGGTGGTAGAAAATGTAAAGTATCGTGGTTTGTAACTAAACTTGTTTTTTCTCTAATAAGCAATTGACTGCTTCGTTTGTTGGGCGGATGCAAGCGCGACTGCCGATCGGGAGGTCCTGGCATCAAATCCCGGGTCGGGTGCTGTTGGACTTTTCTAATTTAGAATTTCTAGTAGTGACTCAGAGTCTGGAATTGTGCTCGGTGTATAGCAATAGCCTCACCATCTATTCCATGCGACTTAAATGTAACTTTTGAAACGTGGGAGTGTACTACACTCCTTTGCCTACCCCTTCGGGGATTACAGGCGTGATGTTACATATGTATTAAGCAGTAGGTTCGCATTTGACTGCAATCACACATAATGGTAAGCGTGTTGCCTAGGATGTTGCAAACTTGTCTATTTATAGAACGTCCTATTTGCTCTTGTCTTGAAGAGTTCCAGATTAGACGAATTGGCAAAAACAGGGGCCGACAGATAGATCCACTCTGTTACAGTCTATAACGGAAACGATTTTAATCTTCTTTTATTTTTTAATGAAGTATAATATTTTAAATTATCTAATTTTTTAATAAATAACGACTTGATTAGGATGATGGTTCTTAAGATAATTTTCTTTAGCAAAAAGTTTACATTAAGTTACTGGTAAGAAAAAATTTTTATGATATTACACATCTGTCAATCTACACATGAAATTTTAGTAATATCTTGTATTTGTACTTGGTATTGATGTAGAAATATTTAAAATATGATTAAAATTTTCATGTTCTTGTTCCGCAATTGAATATATATTCATAATTATGTATACAGCTTCAAGAATGATACGGTAAGTCATATTTACTTCGTCTGAATTATTTTGTACAATGAGACAACGACAGACAATGCTTCTAAATAAATGATTATTTAGTCAATACTCACGTACATATGTATAATCTATGTTTTCATACCACGGTATTTCAAGACTTTTAATGTTAGATTCACACAATTATATTTAAATTAAGTAATATTATAATAGATTTGAAAAAAATGGAACGTATAAAAAAGTTTTGTGCTGTCTATGATTTGATTCATATACTGTCTATTTGACGTTTCTTTTATATTTACATTATCGGATTGTGAAAATTTATATTTACGCACCTTTGAAATAAGTCAATATACAAGTAGTGTATTTTATTTCTTATAGAACAGATATCCACAGGAATATCACAGGTTTGTGGTAAATATAAGTAAATAGAATATATACAAGTGGAAAATGTTATTCAAGTGTCCATGGCAGTACATTAGATAAACTTCTACGTTATCTTGTTTTTTTGTTTTTATTGTATTAAGAATCGTGATTAAAAGAATCATAGCGGTTACCGATGTAAAATTATTTATCCGTTGTGCATGTGTAGTGAACTTTACGTGATAAAGTGAAGATAAAAGAGAAATTGTATTATATAAATCGTTCGATATTAAATGTATGTATGACATCACATATTAGTCATTTGCGGTGGTTATTGGGTTTTTATTAGGCTCTGGCTGTTACAGAAGTCGTTTACTTAGAACAGTATGATCTGGAGAATAATTGGTGTATCATCTACCATGCGTGACTCCTAAATATTTTTTCGCCCATAAAAGAAGCTCATTATAAAATGTTTGTACTAATATAGGTTGAAGCAATAGAAATAGACTGCGTCGTTGGTCGTGTGGTTACAAGCGCGACTGCCGATCGGGAGAGGCCCTGAGTTCAAATCCCGGGTCGGGTACAATTTGATTTTTCTAATTTAGAATTTCTAGCAGTGACTCTGAGTCTAGATCTGTACCCGGTGTATAGCAATAGGCTCTCTTTCTTAAACTTTTCTCCTTGCATGTGTGATTGTTGGCTTGAAGATTGATGGTTGTTGAAGAAATCAATACCTGAGTGACAAGGCCACCTATTGTATACTCCTATGAAACTCATAGGTACAACTGTTTTAATGAATTGATGTGATCAGAATCATAATGTATATTTCACTGTATGATACCTGGAGGCTTAAAGTGTTATTTTTTGTTCAGTGTAATGGGGCAAACCCTCTCGGAGCCGGTGACAGAGAAGCAGTCATCAACATGTCAAGACACAAGATACTTGGTGGGTTCATCTTGCATGCAGGGCTGGCGGGTGTCAATGGACGACTCACATACACATATCCTCTCACTACCTGATGATCCAGGCACAGCTTTTTTTGCTGTATATGATGGTCATGGAGGTAAGTTTGCCTGTACCAGCCTAATGACTTATCATTAGCCTGTACCTTACTATATACATAATGGGCTACACACATAGGTAAACTAGTTGGGCATCCTGAAAAACATGAGATTTAATATATAATTTTATAATAATATATAATCATGTAAATCCTTGGCGCGCACCTCTTTATAAAAGTGTGTTTTAAGTTTAATTATCACTTGCTAACGGTGAAGGAAAACATCGTGAGGAAACCTGCACATCTTAGAATTTATAAAAAAAAAAAAAAAATATTTTCTGTGGTGTGTGAAGTCTGCCAACCCATACTTGGCCAGTGTGGCAGACTACGGCCTTAACCCTCTCAATATGAGAGGAGACCTATATTCCAACAGTGGAATGACAACTGGGTCGATTATTACATGTATATGCATAATTTCAAAATTCATATTTATATAGATAATATTACATCCAGATAGTGACTAAAATACCTTGCTCATTAGATAC
Organism: Parelbella polyzona; assembly: GCA_018244815.1. Taxonomy (NCBI): domain Eukaryota; kingdom Metazoa; phylum Arthropoda; class Insecta; order Lepidoptera; family Hesperiidae; genus Parelbella; species Parelbella polyzona. The sequence continues at coordinate 1,861 of DWMF01000492.1, read as the reverse complement.
ATTTTATTTTCACTAGAAATAGAGTCCCCAATCCTTGTCTAAACAGTCCTATATTCTTAATATTGGAACACTATACTTAATGAAGGCTAGTCAAACTGCAGTGTATTGTATTGATAAAACAATTTACATTTAATTTGATAATACCAATTTCAAATATTTAATCTCCTAACACAACAGAGTGTTGTCCAAATTCTTAATTATATCTATAAGAATATTGAAATTACTATCTTCAGTCCTTTATCTGTCTGCATTTTCACATCAAAATTGAAACACATCAATTTTGTACGGCGACAGCTCAAACATTTGATAACACGACTGAGTGTAGAGAATAATTTTTAATTTTACCAAAAAATATTGCAGGTAATAACTTCTAGTTTACATTTTTCAGGTTCCAATATAGCTGAGTATGCAGGGAAACACCTGCATAAGTTCATAACAGCCAGACCGGAATATCACCTTGGCAATATTGAGGAGGCATTGAAACAGGTATTATCATCGATATGCTAACTATCCGTGTGGCAATTGTTCACACTTAATATCTATAATGATGTTGTTAGTGAGAATTTTTCCAGTTAGTACATTCCTTTAAATATTTTGTGTTGTTTTGTGTGTGATTTTTCATCACATTATTTTTTCTTTTATTTTTGCTGTGATATTCTCTAAAGGTGTAGGCAGAGTAGGTGCACCTATTAACGCTTAAACACCCGATCGCACGTTGAGCATGTCTTAAAATCTGAGTGTCTTTAAAATGCTCCGCTGTCAAAGTTTTAAATTCTATGTCTGATCACTGAATCATCACATCTTAGTGTAAAAGTATATTTATCATTATTTTAAACTATTTTCCTAGTTAACAACATAAATCTGGCACGGACAAACATAAATATGGTAAAGAAATAGTGTTTTCGTATTAAAGATATGAACATCATACAAAAAATGCTTATTGATGTAAAATTTAAAGTATTTATTGATGTTTCAAAGAAATTTAGATATAAATCAAATCACACAGGAAAATGGTCATCCTTCCATTAGCTCAGTTCTGTTAGAATTGGTTAGGATAGGTCGACACACAAGAAAACAATTTAAACCAAATCAGCAGGCTAGCAAGTGCTGGGGGTAGTGTATCTTTATCATATTTTATTTATGGAAAACATGGTCAGATCAACAATAATATTTCTAAAGGTATTTAAAATGCTGAAGATTGACTTTGGTTCTCATACCTTAACATTTAATTATTATAATGAGAACACCATTTTAGGGTAGATATTATCGATGATGATTACTAATAAATGTGATGGTTGTTGTTCATTATTATTAATGTGAAAGCCAGAAGCTCCAATACTGTTATGCTTGTATAACCAAAGTAAACAATGTAGAAAAAGCAAATCATATCTACAAGGATAGACATCATTGGCACATCAGATTTTTTGTCTATCCACAAGGAAAAGCAGAGGGTGCCGAAATGTTTCAGAGCTTGCCATACAATTAAGAATATTGATATTTGTATATTTAATCGGGAGGTCCAGGGTTCAAATCCCAGGACAGGGGCTATCAGATTTTTCTAATTTAGAATTTCTAATGGCAAGTCAGAGTCTGGAATTGTGCACGGTGTATGGCAATTGGCTCACCACCTATTCACTACTACACTCCTCTGCCTATAGGCGTAATGTTACATTTACAATCACATGAAGTACTGTTTAACAGCATTTTAATCATTAACCATAATGAAGTGTCCTACGTTCAAACATTTTATATTTTATTTTCAAGGGTTTCCTAGACCTCGACCAGGCGATGCTGGAGGAGGACATGCAGGAGAAGGTGGCCGGCAGCACAGCCGTCGTGGTGCTCATCAAGGACAACACGC
>DWMF01000491.1:0-14517 GCA_018244815.1 Parelbella polyzona | reverse complement strand
TTGAACTATAGTATGTTTTCTTTTAATCTGTACCACTGAAAATCTAGGCAATAGTTCGTATTTACTCGATAGGTTTGTTCATGTGAACCAAATAGTAAATTATGTATTTTTTTTCTATTACATCGACGCTTTAAAGATATTATTTAATATAATAGCACCTGTGTACTATACACACAATAATTGATGTACATTATAAATAACATACCTATAAACATAACATATTATTTACTAACATTTTTGTGTATTAACAAAAGTAATAAGCTGCCAGTGATAATAGCGCCACCCCTGCAAGAAGATAACTCAACGTAAATTTTTCAAAAATAGAAGATCATAATCTTAGATTACATAGAACGTACAATATACGTTGTACAAAATTGCTGCGCGTTCCATCAAAAGCTAATCCAGTTGTATTCGGTTCTAGAATATTCTTATCTTAGAATGTTTACCCACACATGAAACAATTTGTTCATATGTATGAACAAATCGTTTCATTTGTGGGATACACCTGTATGTATATATGTATATAATTATATATACATACAGGTATACACCAATGGCTTCCTATGTTCACCATTGCTATATAAACTATTTGAATACAAAATAAGTAAAAAAGTAAGGAAATCATTTCTCTTTCTCATTTTTTCTGAATTTTTTTACAAAAGTCTTATGATATAATTAGGAACAGAATTGAGTTTCCGCAATTTTATGTAAGCGAGATAACGCTATACGAATCTTGTGTCGCGCGTTGACTCATGTAAAACAGTTCGAATTTCAAATTTCAAACTGCCGTGTGGACTTTTGACGGATAGAGTGTTCATTTATTAAATGTATGGACTTATACTATTCTTGATTTCTTCACCGTTTTTTGTTAAATATTCTATATGTGTATATATTATATACAAAAATATGTCATACCAAACAGTCATCCGTACGGCTGGGGAGTGCTTATATGCACGGTACGTAGATATTTTGTATTCTCCATTGTTTTTGAACTGTTTCAATATTTTTTCCGTCCTGAAAAACAAAATTTGAGTGGAGCCCACGCGCGATAGAAGTGATAGTACTGGTTGATTATACATATGTAGATGGAGAGATTTCTGTAACTTTGTCTATGATATACATACATATATTGTAATATACATGTATAGTAATCATGAAGCAAAGTTTTAACTAATGTAAGGAAATAAATTTGCCTCAGATGCCTGGAATCACAATGGCGATTTTCAATGACGATTACTTAATGTCTGCTTAATAAGAACCGACGCATGTCTTTTTGAACAAGTTTAAGCAACAATTTAATTTCTCTGCCATTAAGTTTTATTTTTTCAAGTAATTTAACAAGTACCGTGTATTGCTGAAAAGTACCTACTATGGTGCAACAGGGCGAACTAATAAACAAAAATACTGCAACAAGAGTTATCGTACACTAAAAAAGAATTGAAGACACTTAAGACACAAATACCGGGTACGGGTCAATTGAAGTTATAACAATTTGGCTTCAACATCAGAGGCGAACGGTACTGCACAGGAGATAAAAGGTGCGATTTATTTGTGTGTCTGTGCGTGTTTTTATAATGAGGCGGCGTATATACGCTTACGTGAAATGAGTGCTGGCCGCCACGAGAGCCGTTCGCCTCCCGTAAGCCTTGACGTCCACTACGCCGTAGGGGGAGAGCGCGGAAGCGACCTGCAAAACATACACAAGCGGTCTAATCCCGGCAACCGAATGAACATTTCACAGAATACTACCGCGACGACACACGGCGCAGTTGTATTTTTAGCTTAACCTTAAATCAACCTTGACAGTGGCATGAAAAATGACTTTTCCTACGTTTTAAAAATCAAACACGGACCGCTGTTAAAAAATGTCTCGGGCAAAAATAAAGAGTTTCTTTTTGCTTGTGACACTTGGGCATTATCAATCTGTTCTAACTAGCGACGGCGAATGTGTGGATAGTGCAAAGTATTTTTGTTTGCGTGAAAAAGAACAGTGTGTGCGTGTATGTGTGCGTGCGCGTGTGTGCGGTGTGTGCTTGTGTGTGTGCGGCTGGCGGCGCGCCAACTGTCAAGCGCGCGCGCGCCGGGCATTGCTTTCAAACACAGTGTCAGACTGTTGCACGATCTCGTCACTTTATGCCAGGATCGTATCTCCGAACTACCGACGTTAGGTGACACAGTGCAACTTTCGCTCACAGCTGGAAAACCGCCGCCTGGAATGGTGATCCGCAAATCGAGGTGACAATTATTACTACCATAACTGTTCCGTAACATATGGAAGCTAATTTTGGCGTCGATGAGCGAGACAACGCACTCGGCTCCGGGCGTGTTTACAATATGACACAAAAATAACATTGCGCCAGCTCCTTTATGTAATGCTGCCCAGAATTATGCCAGATCCGTAGTAAACTTTGTAACGGCTCAATTTGCACCGTAATCGCCGACGAATGTAGTTCTCGTTAAACACACATTTTCTTTAGGAAATATACATTGCTTGTGTGTATTGTATTTGCTTGTAAACTAAGAAGAGACCAGAGTAGAGACCAGAATAGCGAAGAATTAAAAGGTCGCTGATGAAGAAATTATTATATTCCTTCCTAATAAAAAGAATAGTTTAAACCGTATTGAAGCATTTTAACGATGGAAAGTGTATATCTTCTAAACGACGCCCAAGGGAGAAGGAGAGTCTGATAGACAGCGCTTCACCAGGTCATTCGTGCTAGCAGAAGCTGAGACTGTTTCTTTGCCCACAAAAAATCTTAGTTCTTTTTTAGGTTAATAAATAATTATTTAAGTTTTATGTTATTAGTTGTGAGGCAGTGAAACATTATTATTGTTTCCACCCATCACGCGGAAGCCGCTGCACAGCTCTAAGATGTTTCCGTAGTATAGAAGACACTCACTTTACCAATATTGATGGCTCGCTCCTTACAAGACTTCACGTGCAACAGCTCGGGGCGATTACGAGGCGGGTCCTCGCCGACGATATTCTGAAACAAATGTACGACGTTTTCGAATATAAGTGGCATACAAAGCTAGAATTCAATTGAATTGTTTAAAATATGGCAATACCCTATCATATCAGAGGATATTCGTGTTCGTCGTATCGTGGATCGACAGAAGGGTCGGAAGAAATATACATAAAGTATCATATTCGAACGCCTTAAAGGCTGACTGATATACTGTACTGCACTGTACTATATTTGCTGAGAGTTGTCATTGTTTCCCCATCTAAGAATTCAAACCGTACAGTTCTCTTGTCAAGACAACGCAAACTTTGGAATAACGTCAAACCTTCACACGTCCGACCTATTGCTACCTACACACCTACTACCTACTACTACTAAATACGGTTACCATACTATATCACTAACTGGTTATAACTACCGACTGGTTTTAGGCCTATAACGAGATCCCTTCTCATGAAGATATATAATCATGTATATAAACAATCACGAGACATTTAATAGAAAAATAATTGACGGATTAAACGTTTCTTTATTATCATATCCCGGGCGTTAATTTGGTCACAATCACGATCAAACTAAATTAACTCTATAAATACTATATTTTTTCTAAACATCACTGGGGATAATATGAAGGTCTGGTGATAATATGAAGGTTTTAAAATCGAAAACCCCAACGGAAAAACGTTTCATTTCACGCTTTTTTAAGATGACACTACATAAAAGCCGTGATATAGCAAATTTAATATACAGCAAACAGTTTGTTGTAAGTAATAAAAATCATACGAGCAAAGCCGTAAGGCTGCGTCGTCAGCGGACATCGCGTCGCACGATAAATGTTATAATAATACACGTTGTCAGTTATCGTAAATGTCGTCGTAAAATATTTTTTAAACGGAGTGTTCAGGCTGAGGACGTAAATTACGAGTACGTCCTATAATCACTTGAGTTCGTTTTTCGTTCGAACGTCGTAAAACCGGTAAGCGATTATGTTATAAAAATTTCTTGCGTTTTATGCAATATTTTGATTTTTCACGTCTTGTGTCAACATCGTCAACATTTTTATCGTTCCACTGTTGAACACGCGAAGCAATGTGATGTTGTCATATTTGGATTGCAACTTAATGCCCTTCTCAAACGACATTTGACTTTATGTTTAAAGAACAAAAAATACTGGGCAAATAGTAATAGGATGCAAAGATGTTGATCTAAAAAATCCTAATTTTGAGATAAATTCATTTTAAATATTTATTTCAATATATTAATTAGAACGTTATGAGCACTTACGTTGATAATTAACAAATATATCCTCAAAATCGTCTAATATCGTCTATTATTATATCGTCATAAAGTCCCTTGTGGCCTGTGGGATAGGCGGAGAGCACCGAGGGCCAAATATCACCTCACAAACCTGATGTAATCCTTTTACATTCATGACTCTCTTCTCATAATTGTGAGAAGAGAATCATAGAAATATATGCAAAGTGGGTTTTAATAAAATATGTATGTACACGTAAGTTCCTTTGTTTTTGCGTAGGTGTCATCGGATTAGCCGATGTCCCGATTTATTTTGGCAGCAAACGTGTTTTGCAAAAAGAAAAAAAAAACACATATGCACCGTTGGGACCACATCTATTTTGAGACGTGTGTAGGTATCGCGGTTCGGTGTCGGAAATTAATTAATTTCGCTGACACACGTCAGCCGTGCCCAGCTACACATGTGTTCCAGATTTAAATATTTGAATTATGAAGCCGAGAACAGGAAGTAAGTTACAGATGCCATAAACTAATTATTATTAGCCAAAAGAATATATTTATTGTTATAGTATAAGGTTTATACAAGAACAGTTATCGAGTTGGATAAGTATGTTTCTTGGCAATAAGGAACCATATTGTCTAATGCATGTATGTCCTATATATGTATGTCCCAAACAAATTTTGGCGCCAAAGGGGACAACAATTATTTCAGGTTATGTTTAATAATATCAAATTGAAATATAATTCAAATTAGCACTTTAGTTGTATGCATTTACCAACCATATTTTTATCAGTCACTGCAATTATATCAAAAAGTAATCTGTCAAAACAATTTCAGTGAACACTCACCATGTAGGGGATCGCCCCACGTATGACGTTAACTCTATTGCAATATGGCGTCATAGAAGCCAGTTTCTCGTTGGGCCCCACTGGCCGGTACTTGCCCATGTTCTCGCACGCCGCCCAGTGACTTAGTCTCAAAAAGCAGTAACCTGAGCATAAAATTTAAATATCAATTTGGAGATACGATATAACGTAGCATTTATAAATATTTAATATTTAAGAAAGTTTAGAAAGAGCCTTGTTATCAGTGCTAGCGAACTGCGCCATTTATTGAGTACGAAATGCATTAAAACAAAATATAGAAAATGTTATAATTATTTAATGCGTTCCGTAAGAATATTAAGCGCGTACAAGTTAATCCACGAAATAAAAACTGTAAGATTCGATATATTCTTTTTGTAATTTCTATAAGTTTCTATTATCTTTTTTGTGGCCAATCTAATAAACACGACTCTGATTTATATATCAGAATATTCAATTGGTTTTCAAACACTGACCGAAAATGTCTTTTTATTATCAATTGACATTGATGTAAAAGAATATTCTATAACATTCTTCTCGCTTTCTAGAATATTCTTTTCATTGTATGCTTCTGGTCGTAACATTTAAATATTGTAAAGTGAAATATCATACCACTACCATAGTCTAAATTAATAGCCAGTAGATCAAGTTTTACGTATTAGAAATTTATATGATAACTTCTTTTATTACCTGAACAATATGAGTCCCAGCCAGCTTCATGATAGGACTGGTTGACGTTGAAAGGTGTGCTCAGTCTTATAAAATTCAAACCGTTTTGCAGCTTCTTACATTTGCCCTCAGCGAAGAATTCATACAGACTGAAAATGAAGTAAAATGTTTTCATGGTTAGATATATTGATAATCCTACTCGGTTTAATATGAAATGAGCAACTAAAAATAGACAAAGCATGCAATGAGACATAAAGCTTAAGTTGAAAAATGAAAGATGTAATATTGTTAATATACATAGTATAAATTAATAATTCAGCTAATAAGATTCTGCCTCTGCCTTCTCTGACGCCTGTGCCTACCTCTTCAGGGATTACGGGCGTGATTTACTTTTTTTTACGTTATATCTTGTATAGTATTTATTTTCGTATACCCCTGTCCCGTATCCAATTTCGGCTATAATTGACTCCTACCCAAAGGTTGTGTGGTAGGACCGTTTGTTAGCGATAAGACCGCCTTTTATTCGCCTTCGAAAATTTGTACTGTCTCTCTTGGTGTACAATAAAGAATATTTGTATTGCGTTGTACATTCATATGACTCATATGACGGGTCAAATAAATAATTAGTAAATATGCAATATTTTTTTTGTGATATAAAATTTGTTAATTGTATGTCAATGTTTTGCAGACTATATTTTATAATATACATCTATATGTAACCAATTTTAATTCCCTACACAAATAATGCTAACTGATAGGTTAAAATGAGTATATATGTACATCATGCTAATGAAAAACCCACATATAAACATCTATTATATAACAATAAAATTAAATCTTACTCTTGCAACGAATTCGATTTCCACACTTCATCATATGTTAATTTGTATTTCATCTCGTGTGATATGTGTTTTGTATCGAAGATAATTGGAAACAAATTGTGTATATTCTTCTTGAACTCTGCGTATTTCTTTGGCAGTGGTCCTATGAACTGATTGTGGATAAGCACAGTGTCTAGAAACATGTTGTGACCAATGATGGGTTTCTTGTGTTCAGCGAGCAAGTTGATGATCCGTGAAAATCCTTGCAAGTCACACAAGAGATTCTCTTCAAGTGTACCCATTGGTGCACTGTTCGCTCCTTCTACATACTTATCTCTGTATATGAGTACCTGGAAGTTGAAATAAAAAAGATAAAATGAGCCATTTTTACTTATTTGTGTCTTGTCTATAATATTAACGGTTTCAGTTTCAGTATTCACATTTCAGTTTCAACATTTCATATAATATAATGTATTATTGGCTATGATTACAAAAATATTGTAAAGAAATTGTCCTACCTTTGATACAATAAATTATCAATCAGGCTATATAAGATTGGATGTGGTTAGCTTTTCAATGGGACATAGGAACATGTTAAATGATTGTTGTCTTTAGCTAGTCAAAAACAAAAATTTTATGGCATACTGAATTGTTTAGATAGTTCTGATTTGGTACCATATTTTTACTAATCCATTTATCAACAGTAAAATATCTAAATATTTCAGATGTTTTAAGAGCCTCCTCAACAAGCCTGGATGTCCAATGACTCATGGCTGATTGCTTAATTAAAGATTGTGGGTTTGATTCCCACCCAAAACCAATATTTAAGAGATTAGCGTAATTATTTCTTCTGTATTTAGGTACAAATTTATTTGCATATGTGTTCATAAGAACTGCATGGTGGCCATAATGCAGGCTCTACACACTGTGATGAAATGATGTGTTGAGTTGTTTCAGGATATACATTATTATACAAACAGCTACAGTATAACTAAAACCTAGCAGTTAAATTAAAAAACTATACTGAAGAGATTATAACATTGTGGTACATCCAAACTTCTCCCAGCAGTGGCTATGAAGCTGCATCCAGCAGTGGAGCAGTAAGAGTTGAATATAACGCTTAAAATTACCTTATGACTATTACCTAAGCTATCAGTAGTGAGCACACTGGGAAACCTCATTCTGATCTCATTATGTAGTATATACCGTATCACTGGGCTTTGAACATCTATGTACATTGTTCCATCTTCACTGCTGTTGAGCCACCTGTTAAAAATAACCATAAATGCTGATTAACATATTATACACAAATTGCAAGTACTCTCTCAGTTGAAGAAGCCCTATCTCAATTGCAAGTTATGATGTGGCCGGCATTTAGATACAAAGAAAAGAAGAAAATGTAACAAAGTTTATATGTATTCCATATGTACATGTAATTTTCAAATAAATTCAATTCATAACATTTATATACTGGCAACAAGTACTGTGGGTGCTTTTGCATTCTCATTTCCATACAAACAATTTAAGGTATACCTTTATTTAAATAGCCATCAATCAATGTAGGGTTACAATTTAACAATGATTTTTTACAAACTATTGATCTAAGAAGTTTGTGTTAGTCAGTCATGTTGTTGAACAATTTGTGTTACGTGTTAACTTACTTCGAAATCTCTGAGCAGTAGCTTTGTACTTTGTTCTCATCATCTATTTCAAGTGCCGAATTCAGGTTGTTAAATAAAGTTTTATGACATAATTGCTGGTGTACTTTGGCCTCTTCAGCTTTACTAAGGTATGGAAGACCTTCATATGTGAACTGAAATGTTAATAATTTAGGTATAGAATGTGGGTTGCCCTTTGTAACTGATCTTGTATAATATATTCCTCTGACATTAATGTGTGTACATAAATAAAATTATGAAATATTAACAGGAATTAGCACATATTATAGTTTTGGTCAACTCAAAGAATTAATTAAACAAGCCAGTGAAATTGGTACATAACAATTAATGTGTGAACATATTTTAAAAGTTTGTGCTACTAAAGACAAATTAGGTTGATACTTTAGGTGTCCTACCTAGCACAGTGTAGTCAATCCTTTTGATTAGTGTTTTTGGACTGTCATGTGCAGAACATTCTATTTATATAACACTACATTATAAGCCTAAGTGCACTTTTGAACATAGGCCATGGGCATGTCATAGGCATGTATAAAAATCAGGGATTAAAAAAATTCTAGATAATCTCTCACCTTGTTGAAATTAAAATTATGTCTGCATAGAAATCTTAATGTTGAAGCTTGAAATATAAATGATTGGTCAACGTTTCCAAAACATTGTGGACATAGATGGAAGGTGTAACCAACTGCAGTATAGGAGTCATGGTCCCTGTCATATTGAAGCATTGTGAGCCCAATTTGAGTCATGATCATTTTGCTCACTTCACTTTTAATCCGATCGTATCTTTCCACATTTGTGTCGAATAATCTGAAAAAACATCATAAAGTAAGAGTATCAAGATAACGTAACATCACGCCTGTAATCCCCAAAGAGGTAGGCAGAGGAATATAGTATGCTACCACATTTCACCAGTTGCATAATAAGTCCCATGGAATAGGTGTTGAATCTATTACCATACACCAGGCACAAATCTAGACTCGTAAGTCTAGAAATTCTAAATTAATAAAATTCAATAGTACCCGGCCCACGATTAGAACCCAGGACCTCCAGATTGGCAGTCATGCTTGCAATCACTTGACCAATGAGGCAGTCTGGATTATCAAAACAGTTTTTAACATATCTAAATAATTTTAATTCTTATCATGTATTAAAATGATTTTTAAGTGATGTCCAATTCATTTGAATTCATAAACCACTGTGATGTAATACAAATAACTTCACCAGTTAAATTAAAGTAAGATAAAAAAAAACATAACAATTAATAGGTAAACTTTTTATATTTCAGAATAACTAGTGCATTTCCTACTTAAAATAGCATACAAGGATGTGGGCTACCTCATATTATTGGTCACTGAAGTCCATACATGAGCACATCCACATTTACTACTGGAATACTACATGAGACTACTCATGTACTCATGTATTCATGGTTATACATAAGCACAAAGTCAACTTAGCTCACATTTTTTCTTTTGAAGCTGGATGTGGCAAGCTGCGGATATTGTGCAATGTCACACACAAGGGGAGGCCAATGCTTAGTAGTGGATTAAGATAGGCTGATGACGATGATACTTTAGTTTGTGTGTTTATCACGCATGTCAATATAAAACACATAAATTAAAAAACTGATGTTTAATGGTGGTACTAGGATCAGGATTGGTGTTTCTACAGTCAAATCTTAGATAATTTGTTTTATCAAACTACATTCTATATTTAACATTTGCTTTCCTTTACTTAAAAATGCAAATACTACCAAAGCAAGATATACACTGCTAGAAGAGAGAGGCGAAAATAATAAAATCCCAATACCTGTACTTAAAGGATTCTCCAGGCAAAATAGCGGTGTACTCTGCGTCAAAACCAACGAAGCAAGAACGTTTTAAGTCTCTACTTATATTGTCGAACTGCTCGTTAAAGTTCTTCTTAGTTATCTCCATTTTAATTATATAAATATTTGTACCAAACTTTTTTACAGAGAATTTTCATAAAATCTAAATCGATTAATAAAACATTACTTTATGTTAGATCCACAAATGATAAGATTTCGTAACGAATCTTTCATTTATGTAATTCTTAAAAGTTTAAAATCTAGGATTTCAATCTACCCCTGTAATAAAGTATCTTCGTGAACATTTCATCATTTTCATGCAGCAAGGTTGTGTCAATTGTCACAACTCAAACGTCAATCATCCATTTGAGCAAATTTTTAAATCACTAAATGATCTTAGATATCTTCTTTGCAGCCTGAAACAAATGGTATTATCAAAACCTACACAAACCTTACTTGTTTTCATAAATTTCTTAATCCTACAGCGTTACATGCAACATTAATACATCATAATATAAGATTTAGTTCTGTTACGTTACTCATATTTACTGTGTATCGCTAGATAATAATTATTTGTTTCTCTAATATCGTAATATGGATAACTTTTGTATATACCTGTATATGTTGTTAGGATTGATAATGAAGATTAATTAACAAAGTTACAAAACAAGTAAATATATTTAAGCGAATGCATTGACGGAATTTTAAAACTGTAAAACTATAACTTGTTTCAAAACACGTGTGGCTACGAAACACGCCATTATTAAATAACTATTGAACTGATAAGGCGCACATTTACATGTCAGTAAATGTGGTCGGTTTTTGGTTATTATATGTACATCTGACTGCCTTCTAGCTGTAATGTCACACAATATATGTATATTCAACTGCTCGTTAACGTTGAAGCTTATCGATCCTATAATAATAACAATAAAATACATACCGAATGTTATCATAAATCTCGATACCCTTTGTAAATAAAATATTGTAAAATCTTAAATTATTATGATTAGCTTATCTCAAGTATGTATACGTGATATTTGCGTTGATGTCGTTTTTATTTTTCATAGTTTAGGGAAGACAACACAATTTGCTCTGTTGTAAGACCAAAAAAATTATATTTATTTAGATATTTAAGACCAAAATTGAATGCAGTTGACGTGATTGCGAATAACTTGTAAATGGACTTGCTTATAATAAGGTTACAGTTTGCAAATCTGAAGTACATAGTAATATTGGAGTACAGCTTATTGTGTACATATACATATATTTACGAAATCACAGACGGTTTATGGTGTAAGAACGTCATCCGGCTACCACTATGCAATTAGATGGATAATATAAGATATTTCGATGTTTAATAAAAGAAAACGTAGTCATGACTTATAATCTCACTTGTATTTTCCCGTGGAGGTAGGCAGAAAATAGTATAGTACCTACTCGGTGCTCTCTGCCTACTCCGTAAGGTACCTGGCATGATGATACAACAATAAATATATGTAGGTTGTATAGATATTAAAATATCCATAATGTTGAAAGCAGGTCATTGAGTAATAAAATAGATAAAGATATATAATAGGTTCTGAGATAATTTTATAACTGGTTACCGGAGATATTTCACTGTTATGATACTATTGTTTTAAGCGTACTACTGTTTATAATAACCATTTGGACTGGAAGTATCCAAGCGCTCGCCACCTTATCACAGATTAATATATCGCTTGCTTAACATAATGTTACATAATGATGTAGTGAGAGCCCAGCGCGCAACTAACCAATTTACTTCCGAAACGGAGCCCTCGATCCGCCAGCGGCGTCCGAGTGGCGTGAGGTGCAGTGTTGCAACGCACAGCTGAACGATCATCGCCGGTACATTGCCAGCCCAGTCGCCACTCGCTGGTCGCTTTGCGAGGCCGCATCGAATGACGTTCACGGCTCCATGTCAACAATCACTTTACACTGCACGACTTTTAAAAACAATACGCCGTAAGCGATGCCGCGAACGCGTGATATATTACAATCTGTGAAGTAAATCGTGTTAGAAGCGAAATAAATAAAAATGGAGCTGGAAAAAGATGTGGCAGATTCACACAGTGTTGTGATAAAGAAACCCAACTACATGCTGATGTCCTTGCAGAGGATAGTCGTGTTGTGTGTGATCATGGCTAGTGTTGTAGTTGTTGTGTACTTCACCCCGATGCCAGGTGAGTGGCGCGCGATGGAAATATTGTTACTAACTATTACCCTACCTTTTTAGTACAATGTACTAAAGTTGTAATGTAATTATATTTTACCTTGTAACGTCAACAAATTGGGTATATAACATTTTGTTACAAAGTGTACTATAAAACTTTTACATAAATATGTAGGTATAAACTTTTATAATGTGTTATATGGAACTCAAATGTAGGTATTTTTAACAAATACTGTTGATTATATATGGTGTCTATTTCTCTCATTGAAGGAGGTGCTAATTGCGCTATAAAAATGGTAGTTATGTATGTATATCTCAAACATTTTAAACTAGTCTTTACCAGCGACTTTGTACGTGTGTAAACTCAAGTAATATTCATATCATATTTCATCCCTTTTGTCACTCTTTAAGGGGTAGATTAAAAATTTATAAATTAGTTTTAAGAATTCAAGGTCATTTGTCATCACTTTTTCATACCTTCATGTATTATTATTATCAAGAAAATCTAAGAAACAATTGTAACGTCAGGTTAAATGTCAATTTTATAACTACCTATTAGCATAGTGATGAAAAATACCAGCACTGAAAATGCATATTATATCTTTATTTTTCACTTGTTTCTTTAGTTTTCTAATAATTCGGATTATTACTGCAGCTTTTAATATTTGATGAAATGTAAATCACCATTACTCAAATGTTTACAATTTTATCCGGTAGAATCAGTGCACCTCTTGTTATGTTGTGTCTAAATCACTTTCATTTTTTCAGAGGAGTATTTCGAGAACTGCGACCGCGAGTGCCACGAGCTGGACTGGCCCATGATATGCCGTGTCAAACTCGTCATCGAAGTTTATAAGACTTTTAGCAAGTACGTACTAATCATATAAACAGAAAGTGGCGCCTTATCTAATTCGAATACAAATTCACTTGATTAAACATGTTCACAGGTCGTGTAGCAATTGTATGGAGGCGAGTGATTCAGAGTGCCCATCTACATGTATTACGGCAGATGGTCGAGAGCGTGGAGTACTTTCTGCTAACAGAGAACTACCGGCTCCAGCGTTTCATGTATGCCAAAACGATATCCTTGTCGTGGATGTGGTGCACCGAGCACCTGCTCATACCTTGTCCATTCATTGGCGCGGACAACCTCAGAAGGAGACTCCGTTTATGGATGGTGCTCCAATGCTCACACAATGCCCCCAGCCAGCGTACACCACTTTCCAATACAAATTCCGTGCATCAGCGGCTGGTACACATATGTATCACGCTCATTCCGCTGCAGATGCTTCGGATGGCCTGTCTGGAGCACTAATCGTTCGCCAATCTTCACGTCTTGATCCTCTGAGAAGTTTGTACGATGTGGATGCTACCGAGCATACAATCTATGTTTCTGAATGGGGACATTCAATGGGACCTTTAGCTGGCATAACCTCTAAAATACCTAACGCTGAATCATTGCTTATTAATGGCAAAGGAAACACTCCTGAATCTGTGGATGCTCCATTAACTACTTTTGTTGTAGACTATGGCAAAAGGTTTAGGTTTCGTTTAGCGTACGGCGGCGGCGCGAAGAGTTGTGCTATAAAGTTTTTCGTGGAGCAACACGTTCTCAAGCTTATTGCACTCGATGGTCACACAATTCAAACCGAGATTGTTGATTCGATCAGTCTCGGAAGAGGAGAGCGAGCCGATTTTATATTGGAAGCTAATAAACCTATCGCTACATATAAAATGAGAGTGATAGCGGAAAGCTCCTGTCAGAAAAATTTGGAAGGTGCAGCCAATTTAGTGTATACAGATAAAGATAAAAAATATGTAGAAAACAATAACAGAGTGGACGATTATCCAGTGAACCGTGACTTTACGACTATGTACAACGATCAGTGCGGGGTAGACAGTGTATTGTGTTTGAATGAGGTGCACGCGGCCAATAAAATACCAGCAGAACTCAGTGGAGATACCGATCAGATCATTTACGTGCCTTTTAATTACTCCACTCGACAAATTTCAACGAAACGTATCGGTGAGTATTTTTAATTACATATTGCGACGCTAGTTAGATACGTGTAACGTTCTATTGTTCTCGATGGTATCATCTTAATAAGTTGTTCTGTTGTAACATATAGCTTGAATTAGTTTTTGGTTACTTTAACGACGTATCGTGGTCATCATCATCATCATCATCATCATCATCATCATCATCATCATCAGCCTATTTCAGTCCACTGCTGGACATAGGCCT
>DWMF01000490.1:0-14519 GCA_018244815.1 Parelbella polyzona | reverse complement strand
ATAGATCGATTATATTTATACTTCACGAGGAGCTGAAGATCGAGCTCAGTGGCGTGCCGTGGGAGAGGCCTACGTCCAGCAGTGGACGGGAGTAGGCTAATAATGAAAGATATTTTTACTTATCTGTTTTTATACTTAGAAACTTATTAATATGGAATATATTTATTTATCTATTTATAAAGTAAAAAGACAAGGAACTTGAAATAAATTAGGTGCAACTTAGAATATCGCATCATTGTCTAGAAAGTGCTTTTATTCGTAACTGGCATGTATATTTTCAATTTGCCGACGAATCGACAATTGCCGGTGCAATGTCAAATTCACAAACCACTGGACTAACGGGCGAGTACAAATAAGAAAAGCGAATTTAATATATGAATACTTCAAGATATGAACATATGTGTTTCTTCTGATATACTTCTACAGCGCTAAGAAAAGAAACTCTTCGAGGCACATGCGATGATAGTAATATTTAAAGCTCGCAACACAGTATCGATTCTTTGGGTTGGTGGACTAACAGTGACCTCAACATCAGGTGACCCAACTGTCTACTGAAAGGTGTAGTAATATACGAGTATGTACATAATAACTTCCATATGTGGGCGAAGAAAAGTACAAGGTTAAACAGAGGGCAAAGCACTCAAAAGTTAGAAAATGTAGTTAGTTTTAAATGGAGGCGTAATTAAGCTACAGATATCATTACGAGAATGAACATTACGAACACACAATGTACATTAATTGTATATACATATCCATGTGTATAATATATTCTGTATGTACGCAAATGTATAAGAGTTTTGTGTCGCAATTTATTATTAAACAGGTACCCATATAATTGAAACGTACCCCGAAAAGCAATGTTACATGTTATTAATGCGTTTTAAACTTAATGTTTTTTAAATGAGATTGGTCATTGATTTGGTATAGTCGTGTAGAAAAGTCTTAAAAATATTTTTCTTCATAAAAGTGGACCCTCTGTCCCTTAGGAAATTAAAGACGTAATATGATTTCCCACTGCGTCACAGGGAGCCGGGTAAGACGCGGAATCGAAGGATCAGATACGTTACCAATGACTAGATGCTGTTCCGATTTATTGAGATGTAGCGAAGTCTTTGTGGCAATAACCGCCTGTCAAAGTGCACTACGTCGCTAGCCAGGAAAGACCTATGTCCAGTGGTGAACTAAGAAAGGCCCTTGGGGATGATACGTGATGATAATGGGAGGAGTCACATTTCTGTTTAAGTATTTTTACATAATCGTTATTTGTCTATCGACATAACGGTGTAATGATTTCATTATATTTTCGACAATATGTATGTGCTTTTGGTGTTATCATTTTCAGTAGTAGTTTACTGGTATATACATACATATGCATGCGGTAAAGGGTTAAAACACTTGGCTACTAACCGCAGCGGAGTAGTATTTTACTCGTGGTAGTGGTCGAAATTCTACCGCTATTCATTATATTTCTTATTTGAACAATATTCAGGTATTTCGTACATTTCGGCAGCTTTTATATATCTATACAATAAATGATTTCGTTCGCCTCTTCCTAAATTTAAATAGAAATTAGTTTTTATATTCATGTATGTATATTCAAAAATTGTGATTACCTGAAATTTGTTTCTAAATATCTATAATACAAAAAAACGAACACCTGGACAGGTTTGCCGGAGCAGTAAATCCTAGTAATGATTTATCTAATACTAGTTCACCCTCATAAATCTCCAGAGACGTGGATTTGAATCTAAGATATTTATAAGCTCTTTGATATTTATAAGGTGTACCCTTAAGTTCATCCTTTAAGTTTTGCGCTTACCCCATTTTAAAAGTTTAGATAAACTTTTCCGGGTTAGTAATATATGAGAGCATTTGATACAAGTCTATTGATTATTTAGTGGCAAGTTGCATTGAGTGAGTTGCTAAGAATGAGTTGAATGAGTTCCTTGTTTTTAAGAAAAAATTATAATCATACAAGAGACGTAATTTTCAGAGAAAACGATGTTGTGTTTATAAAAATGTGTGTACTTTTGATCAAACAGACACAAAACAATTCCGTTGATGGCTATTTTAGGTACATGTATGAGCTATTTAAAATTAATGATATAGTAATATGAAACTATTTGTGAAGAAAAGGAATGACAGCATTTGTAATATTTAGTAAGCTTAGTTTCTCTTAAGAACATCGCATTACGATATTTTTTTGACGAGTCCGGATTTTGAATTGTTTACGTGAAGCTCTATTACAAAGTAAATTATTACCTCTCAAATAGAGGACATTAGTAGATACGAAAATGTAAATTATTTTTTTGTTTATTTTTATACTATCTGACACTCGTTATTTCGTCTGCGCTGCTTATGACATTAACAATATATTTTAAGTACCGAGAAGAAAACAAAATATATTGACGGCAAAAAACTTACTTTGCAAATCTTAAAAAATCGTTAACAAAGTAGTTTCTTAAAACTTTCATAACTGCAATATATGGAGATGTCGTAAACTTTGGGACTGCCTCGTTGGTCAAGTGGTTGCAAGCGCGATTGTCGATCGGGAGGTCCTGGGTTCAAATCCCGGGTCCTGGTACTATTGGATCTTTCTAATTTAGAATTTCTAGTAGTGGCTCGGAGTCAGGAATTGTGCCTGGTGTATAGCAAGCGGCTTACCATTTATTCCATGGGACTTAAACGTAATTGGTGAAACGTGGGAGTGTTACTACACTTCTCTGCCTACCCCTACGGATTATAGGTGTGACGTTAAAATTAAATAACTTGATTTAAATCTAGACCGTAGTTTTTGTGTGATGTGCGCTTAAGGGCAGACCTCTATCATTTTATTTTTGTCGATACACACATAATTTGAATTGCTAATTAATAAGGATTTCACGTATGTACCTAATTTGTTTAAGGCAACTTGGATGGTAATTATAAGCCAGATTGTAATAGTCTCTTTCCTAGACTATAGGCGGATAATAGATACTGAAATAGTAAAAGTAGTGTTCATCATAAACCCTTTTATTATTCAACTGTTGGATAGAAGTTTACGCTCAAAATGAAAGGGGTTGAGAATGGCCTAAACTATTCTCATAGTTTATAACTCAATCATTCAACCACGCCGGCATAGGAAAGGCTTCAGAGTTGACACGGCTTTTTTGTTACATAGACAGACCAACGTGCAAACAGGTCACATGATGGTGAGTAATCATGGTCAACTATAGCCACAGCCTTCATCAATGCATTGCCAACAGTTAGGGTCTCTATTAACGTTTTTTGAACAACTTTATGATATAGCGTAGTGGAAATAGCTCAGAGGGAAGACTATTTCGAAGTTGGAATATGCGTGGCAAGAACGCTAGCGAGAAATTGGCCATTGAAGATTACTAAGCGTTTGGTTGGTGAGAATTTACTCTCCCTCTACGGCGAGTAGTCTGATGTAAGATGGTGACGTTGATATTAAATAGTCTAGATCTCTAAAGTGTGTAGGAACCCTTACAAAATTTTCCGTCACGGTTATAGTAACAATTAAATGTTTTGTAAGAAATACTTCAGTATTAATATATATATACCTACTAGGTACTATACTACCTAATTATTAGAGTTATGTTTGTATAGTAATATTAAAATAGTATTCTTATATGTAGTAATGTTCTGATCTAAAGGTTTTATTAAATTGCGGAGGCAGAAGCTGGGAACTCCATTCCAGCACATAAGACAATCTTTCTCTCTATTCACATGTTATTTAATTTTCAGAGGACATTTGAACACATGGCTTTTGAAATTTACTATGAACGGATGTTATAGAAAGCAGCACGGATTGTGTGCAAGAAGCTTTATTCCACCCGTCTGAAATTACTAAATTCAGCTCGTCAACTAATCTGTCAGTTGGGACAGTTGCCAAATTAAGAGTTTGATATTAAAATGGCTAAAATTTGTGTTAAAAGATAAGATTTTAACTTGAAATTTTTAAATTGTTTAATGCACAGAATAGTCTTCTAGCATCTCTTTTCTTTCAAGTAATACAGTTATGCTTCAAGCTAACAAAATTTCTTTTAATGACAGTGAAGTTTTCTACTAATCAATTATGTTATTACCGAAAATTCATTACAAAGCGTTTTATTCATAATGTGTTCTAAGATTCAGAGATTGAGATACAGATCTTGGTAAAGTTAGAAGTGAGTTCTAGCGGTTGATTTCCAGCTCCCCCAAAGTCAGAGATATATTACTAAGCCACTGAGCTGTCGTTTTGTAATAATATTACGAATGAGTAGTACCAATCGCATAGTCGTATTAATAACTAACAATTCGTCCTGTTCTTAAAATATGATACATGGAACTTAAATACATATGTGAAAGTGCGGCAGTTCTCCCTAACGACTGATGTCTGTTCGTTTGCTTCTCTCTTCACATATAAAAAAGACATCTCGTAACTTAGGCCGCAACAAAAGTAGTATTTCTACGACAGCGTGTTACTAACAATGTTTGCTCGAATATTCAACAAACAATAATTACTAGAAATGTTTACACGCACCGGTATGGCAGCGACTTGCTGTTGACATCTATGTTTGTTGCGCAAACATTTGAACAAATCACATCGCTCATGTCGATAATCAAATGTTTTATTTCTAGCATAAAAAATATATGTAGGAAAAGTCATTTTTACTATTGGAAATAATAGAGATTTGACAATACTAAAAGGGCAAAATATGATAAACAAACAAGTTAAAGGAATATAAATGATGTAAGTAGCTTCTATCGGGTCCTTTCTACTAAACCACTGCTGACACAGGTTCTATAATGAAACAAGGCTGACGTTATGCTCAATCTGATGCAGTAAAGTTACATATAATTAATTGTAATAATAGAAAGCTTTAATCGCTATTTTAACGCCTACGCCTACCTTTACCTAGCCGATAGCGTTACTTAACATACAGATTCATTCTGATATATGACTGTGTCGGTGCTACAAGCGCGACACACTATTAATCACGATAATTTGAGGTGTGTCTTTACTTATAACACGCCTACGCATTGAATATGCTTTGTCTAACACACATTGCTGGGTAGGTCCTATACAACTACAGAATGTCATGCACTGACCTTTGTACTTCTGCCTTTATAAGATCATTAGACTTAGTGGGTAATGAACTACAGTAGTGTCCTTGAACTTGTAAATGAATACTTTGAAAGCACAAAAAGAGCAAAAATGCGTGTATTCTTAAGTGAAAGCTTTTTTCCACAAAAGCCAGAAAAACATAGTAGTGAAATTTCAGTACTCGGTGTTTTAGTGATTAATTTTCCGATTATGGCCTTTTTACATCTTCAATCAATACTTAACATTAATTAACCCAAAATACACGTATTAAATTTAGTTACTTAAACTGTCATAACCATTGCTCGCACGTGTGTTGAGTATGACAGTGTATATGTAGAGCATACGAATACGCCTAAATAAAACGTAGCTAAAATATCCATGAGTATGCCAGTGTACTTTATGGAAGGTTACAGCGTAAAATATATTCCTCACGAGCGGGCGAAGACAAATGTCATGGTGCCTCGTTTCCCTAAATCGGTTTAGTAGATTGGCTCTGATGGAGCTTCTATAATATCGTGCCGTTTGCTACGAATTGGTAGAGGAGCAATTTATTCAAATGAATTTTCGTTCCGAGATCAATGGTTGGAATCGTCCAGATCTACTCAGACGAACTAATGAATTTAAAATAGGTTTGAGGTATATGAGAGAGCATGTTTGAGTTAACTATGAAAATTAGAGTTTACCAACACTAGAACCGATTACATTTGTAATTTTTATTATGAAACTTGCCTGTTAATGAGTGGCCTGTATGTATAGAGTACGTATAAGTTATAGATGAGTGTAGAAGACGCATATCAAGTATACAGACCTTATACAGATATTTGATACTCGGTGCTGTTTGTATACTCCATTGAAGACCAGTCGTGATGATATAATAATACAAAAAAATTCGTCGTCATCATCATTAATGACCTTTCTATCGTTATATAATTGAATACTTTTCTATCGTTATATAATTGAATACGAACTAAAAAAGAGAAGGGTTAAGTTTACTGAAAATGCTATTTATATACGGCAGCG
The DNA here is from genome assembly GCA_018244815.1 of Parelbella polyzona. Lineage (NCBI taxonomy): Eukaryota > Metazoa > Arthropoda > Insecta > Lepidoptera > Hesperiidae > Parelbella > Parelbella polyzona. Next base: position 8,410 of record DWMF01000490.1, on the reverse strand, counting down.
AGTTCATGTTGTTACTAAGCTAACGTAAAAAATACAGCCACATCATCTCGAGTCTCGAGAAAAGAGATTATTAGACGTTAATGGCGCTCTGAAAGATGTTCCTTTAGGAAAACAGATGTCAAAACTGCTCAAGTCTCGCTTCAGCGGATATAATTATTACCCGTAAGTAGTCTTATCCAGTCCTTACACATAGTAGGCGGGATTGGAACGACTTTGGGGATTTGCCATTACAGTGTATAAAAGATTTTTTCTAAGAATATAACATATTTCTATATAGGTAATTATTATATACCTATTATTTTGCTATATGATTTATCCCGTATATAATATATTTCATTGCTGTCTGTCTACTCCGTAAGGGACCTAGCGTGAGGCTAAAATAATAATGATAGATTCAGTATTTAGAAAAATGTAATCGATGAGTCTGATACTATTACATTCTTCCCAAGGAAGAAAAATATATTCAGGCTATTTATTGTTTAGAAACATTTATTATGAGACTAGATTTTTTTGGGTAGATTTGTAACGCCTTTCTTTGGAATTTATTCATTCCTTATAATGGCTTGTGAGGTATACATTTTTTCTGTTGATATGGTAATTATTACATCGCCCTCAATTTGCTTATTAATGAGTCATACCTGAAGTTCGCGCTCCTAAAAATCATAGAACATTTGACTAGCTGGCTCATACATGGATTACATAGTTGATAAACTATTTGAATAACTAAACATATGCTTAGAAAATGAAATAATATAAGAATGTTCAGCATCTGAAGCTAATATCTGTTTGGACAGTTTAATTATTTACCCCTAAAATTTCTATCACAATACTAAATTGCTTCAAAACACCTGGTGCCCAGTATTGGGCAATTATTTTCAATTGTCAGCTTAAAAGATAAACTCGGCGCTTTATTGAATCTACTGCCATCTATTGGCTTAGCAGATAAATAGCCTTATTGGGTGAAATTTATGTTACGATCTGAACATCTTAAATTTCTTAAAGGTCAATTTAAAAACTGCACCTATTTTTTGTAGATGTATAAAGAACGCATCAGATCTAAAGGACAAAATATTTGGTACTCGATGCTCTATGCTTACATCGTATACCATATTTCGGATGATTAATAATGATTAAAGAACTAATTTGGATTTAAAATTGTAAACACGTTGAGAATGGTGTTTACTGCAATGTAATTTATCTGCGATATAGGTAGGTAGGTACTTTTCATGTTAACTTTGGAGATCAGGTACAAAATTAGTGCTAGCTTATATACTTTAGAAATAAGATGTGACTCATAGTTTCTCCTGCCCCAGCAATACCTATAAGAAAATATTAAAGTAATCATTAATTTAAATGAAAAAGTAATAAGTGAAAATAGACGCAGTAATAAACAGTATAACATAACGTAAGTTATAATGAGAACTTTACATAATATGAAAATACAATAAATGTATAAAATTACATTAAAAAGGGTCGTGGCATAATATCTAATATCGTCTGCTAATTGGGGTTCGAATTGGGGACACTAATGGTACCAGTCCAAGCTATACCTCGAAAAGTTATAATTATTAGAGATTAGTGCACTTAATTCGCGGTAAGCCTTCAAGATTATTATTATACCATCACGCCAGTTTCATTACCGAGTAGGTAGAGAAAACCGAATGCCAAATATCGTTATCCTTACAGGCCTGGTCAGCTTCAAGATTAATATGCATTAATACATAAACATAGTACCCAAGTGATCAGAGCTTTCTATTATAGTTTTACAATTAGATATAAAATGAAAACTGATTTAAATCAATCTAATGAGATTCTTTCTGCGGATTAAAAATGATTTCAACGGGTGTAACTTGATAAATGTTTTAGTGTTATGAAAAATAAAAATAAATTTATTGAAAGTGAAGTTCAATTCAATGTAGACGTCCCAATAATTAGTAATATATTTTTGGTCTAGAGAGTCTGAGCAACAATATTCGCACTGATAATAAATTTAACACACAAGTCAATGCGGACACTAATAATAATATTTGATACTAAGAGTGTAATAGAAGTGTGCTGGTTATAGCGACGTATTAAAGGGACGCCCCTTTTGCTACGTATAAATAACACGACATACCTATATATCTTCGAAAGGGCAGGTAGAGTAGTGTGTTTCTTCTGTTGACCAGCCATGTTACGCTATTTAAACACAATACTTCGTTTTCTTAAACCCCTTGATGTTATAAGGAAAACTTCCGAGGTCAAATATAAAGCTGTGTGATGGCCACATGGAAATTACAGTGTGCTAGAAAGAAATACCGTCAATATTATATTAATATGCGCACCAGCTAATACAAATAAATTTATTAAAAAGTCAATGAGTACTGAATGATTCAAATGAACGAACGAACGAACGATTCTTTCGATTCATTTATTCGTTCGTTTTATTCCCTTATTCTTCCATACATTTTACTGATTTATCAATTCTTGTCTTTAACTATTAAATTTATATCATTTAAATGAATTTAATTATGACATGTAGGTAATCATTAGAGACACAATAATTACCTGTTAATAATTGCACTCTGTTTACTTCAGAACACACGTCATCGATCTATATTCTAAAAAATCTGATAAGTCTCTAACAGTTTTCAGTCATAATATTAAATAACACGATTATATCAGCAGGAGGCGTGATGCTTAAATAAACAAGTGAAATGTATAAAGGTTAATCCGTCCAAGCCACAGATGTTTAAATTGCCTTCCGAAATGCTAATTCGAGCACAGCAGACTGTAAACGCTACGTCCACCGGACAGATTAGCATTTTGATTTGGATAAGCCCCATTTTTATTTTCGCCTAGTGAAATTGTGTTTTATGGAAATTAAACTATATTTAAACCCTGTTGTCGATAGATAAAATATGTGTGTTATATTAAATACCTACATATATTTCACGTAAATATTTCACAATCATGTTCCAGTGTAAATTAGCAGAGACATTGTCATACAACAGTCATAAACCCGTCTGTTGAAAGTTTCACACTACCTTCAGACCTTTTACGAGTTTAAACGATTATTACCTAAGTTATGATGTACAAGTTTCGAATTTGTCTAGAGGTAGTAAAACTGTATTTAAATAGAGTAAGAGTCAGAGTAGTAGTTCTTGAGGACCCCATCTGTGCCTTCCGCACTAATGGCATACTTATTCGGGCACTTAGGAAAAGCCTTATATCTTAGTGTGGTAGCAGATCCTTAAATCCATAAATCTTAAATCATAGCGCACACTATGTACATAATAATTTAAGTACTGCGGTTTACCAACAGAAATGATAATCCTGTGGTTAAAACTCTGGATAAAGCGATCAAAAGCTGCATAGAAATTACTTATGTTCGGGTCAGTATATAATACAAAGCCGTCATAAAATACAAAGTTTTATGCTTAAAAATAAATTTTAAATGTTGGTAATTCTCTTATGTTCTTTCGTTGCCAACTTGTTTAATTATACATTTATTTAATTGATGTATAAGAAGTACATCAAATATACAGTAGGTATAGTTCCTATATATTTTCTACAGACTAAGAAGTAAATATATACTTACTCGTAATTCCGACAGACTGTCGTGTCTGAGAGTAAATCAGTTATGTTAAGTAATGTTAATGAGTAAATTACCTACGAACAAATTAATAAAGTAATTACAACATGAAATGAATACCTATATTTTCTGTACATTACATTATTGGATATGACTGCACATGATTATTTGTAAACACGTTTATTTTTACCCAACTGCCAATGGATAATCTGTAAATCAAATACTTAAATGTATTATGATAATGTTTTAGAATTTACTGAATTAGATAATGTTTCAGAATTGACTCAATAACTATTTGTGTCTGGTATCGTTATTCTCGGAAAATGTCGGAATATTAAGCAAAATTTACGAAGCCTTAGTACCCTGTTTTACGTTAAGTATCAGTTACGAAATGTCCCCTTTGAGCGCAATTAGGGGACCCTTACTTGACCCTTAAATTCTGCTTTAAAAGGTTGACATGATCAGCCTTTTTGATGTACTTTAAGAGGTATTTGTATACTAGCTTAATTTGGTGATATAAGGAAAATTGGGTCATGTAGAGCGCAGCAATGTATGTGAGAGAATTATGATAATATATGTACTTTTATATCTCTATACATATGGAATAGATTCGTTCAGGATAATATAAGTATGTATTTTTTTTGCCCAATTATTAACTACTATGTATTATCTTTACATATATGAGAGACCTTGAAAACGGTTTTTTGCTTATTTGTTTGTTCCCTATTGACATAAGTATAATATTATGTAAAAAGTATATGTAAATGTTTTAATAAGATGGTAAAGTGTTATAAAGACAAAAATCCAAAATACTTCCCATGACTCAAATCTGTCATTTTGCCGAGAAAATATGTAAATTTGTTTAGAGTTGAATTTTAAACTATTCGTATATGCATTTTGACAAAGTTTCGTCTGATGTTAGGAAACTTAATTTCAAGCTCAATATACGATATTTACGCTGCACGAAATTTCACATTCCAGTGGAAAAATACTCCTACTATTTGTATTGTCCGCTCAGTCGGAGTTATGACAAGTTAACAAGGCGGGCAATTATTATCATGTATAAATAAAATTGTAACAAATTGTTAAAGAGCTATGAAATTATGAAAATATTTTTCAGGACCAAATGTACCCAATTATCCATTTTTCCCAACGCTTGATGAACCAGGCTGGTAATGGTTGGTCGACCATAGAGCAATGATTGCTCATTTTATCACGACCATTTGCGTACTTTAGAGAGGACATTATTTATCGGTCATTTAGAGCGTCGTGAAGTAATAATATTTACTAGAAACGTAATTTGGATATTATGGTCGCGAACTTCAGCTCATTACCTACTGTTATTATTAGAATTTAATGATCATTTTTTAAAGTTATACCACCATAAATCAATGTCAAAACATTTATACCTCTTGTCATTTATAATGTTCTATCTATAATTAATATAAATTACTTTATTTCTTATATAGTAGATCTTTACACTTTCAATTAACCAGCACTGATTTTAAACGAACAAAGAAAAATCGTCACATATGAAAAATTCATACAATTTCTCTCGCGATAAAACTCTGATAACTTTTAGTTCTCTATCTTATAATTGAAGTTCGTTCACGTAACATTAATAATAAATAAAATATTATAAACGTATAAAAACAAAAACTTCACTAATAGAATCCCAGAAAATTCCCAAGCTATACGTTGAGGTGGGTTACAGGAAGGAAATAAAGCGCAACCGAATAGATTAATGGGCTGGTTAAAAATTACCCCATTATTGAATTTTCGCGGTCAGAAAATGGAGCAGCTGCAACCCCATTACTTTAACGGCACAATTTATTCAATGTCAGAATTTTTAAATAAAGAACCAAAATAAAAAAGGCATCTGAGCACCCTTTTTTAATTTTTCATTTTCATGATCATTTTCGAAACTGGGTATATCAGCAGTGGGTATATTAGAAAATTGTATTGTAAGTAGATGTTTGGGATAGTGATATTAAGAGAGCGCTGTTTCTGTATTTGATATAAATTATAAGTCACACTAGCAGACCCTTTTGTTTAAATTTTGTTGGAAGTGCGTAGTACACCTTTCTGAGCGTCCATGTTTTACACGGGTCACTCACTGACCTATGCGACACAGCTACAACACGAAACTCAGCGCAGTTTGTTTACCGTTACGAGTTTGCGAAGCGGACGGCTTCGGCGTTCGTGTTCATTCTTGCATCATTTAATGCACTCGTACACACTGACTACACTTTTTGTCTACGTGTGAGCTTAAAACGAACGAATGAATTACAATGTTAATGAATGTAGGGTGCTCATTAGATCGGTATTAGAATCACGTGTTTTATAAACGTTTTTTAATTTCTTTATAACTTAGGAATTATTAGGAAATTCTCTGTAGTAGTACAAAGTCTGGATTGTTGCCCGGTATATTGCAATAGGCTCACCTCGTATTCCTTGAGACTTATAATACATATATGTACATATGTGGCGAAACGCGGAAGTACTACACTTCCCTGCCTACCCCTTCGGGAAAATGCAACCGTAATAATATTATGTTATAACATATGCACGTTATGGGAATTAATAATTTTTACAATTTACAATATTATTCGGACTTAACTAGTTCGGTCTCTCTACCGGTTTTAATTACATTCATTACATTCATGAAACTCACTCATTTGTCTATTTTCATTCTCACTTATATATATTGAACACAGCGAACCGGTATACACAATTGTCGCGTATGTAACAAAATTTAAATAAAGAGCATGACAAACAGGCAGGCGACCCACCTAAAAGGAAACATGTGGCCTGACCATTAAAGACGGTAATTTAATTTTTTTCCCTTTTATAGTTCTACGGTTTCTCATAAATTTAGGTCTGAAGGTAAACTGCTTTAATTGGGTACTTAAATACATGCATTTAATATAACAGAACATAATGAAATCATAAATTACTGTGCACTGTTTATAAGTCATTAACGATCCACGGCGGTGCGTGGGCCTCTCTCGGCTTGGGGGAGGCCTGGAAGTAATTCCATCACGCGGTTCCAAATGGGCGGGTAAATACATTATGTTGTGGAGTTTAATAAGCTGTCAGAAGTTTCGTAAGCAATATTGGAGGTCTTAAGTCCAAAAGTGACACTTTTTTCGTTTGGTAGATAATGAACCTGGCCGCTGCAGGGTGCGATTTAATTCCAATTCAGGTCCAGTGTTTGTGTGTGCTCGAGTGTTTGTTCTGTGCTTGGATTTAAAATCATGGATACAACTGCTTAGAAATTCATAGAAAATAGAGGTTCATGACACTTTGTACAGGCTTTGCGTAGTTTGGGATCAGATGGCAGCGTGTAGGTTGCCGTAACATATTATTCTTATTATTTTAAAGGTAAGCCGTGTATTAAACGCATTTTTAGAACATAAATCTTTTTTTTTTTTATTTGAAAAAAGTTGAAAGTAAACGCTACATAGCATTAAATTCATCCATTACATACAAATATTTTATTGTATTAAAGAAGATTCATTATAATTCGTTTAAATTTTGCCTTATTTTTATATTAATTTCCCATATACGAGTCCCGTAGTGACATAGAAATGGAACGGTATGTAACATAAGACGAGTGCTCTTTGATGGCATTTCTTGATGAGATTAATTGCTAATGCTACTCAACATTAAATTCGCCTACTGTATGCATTTTTCTTTAATAAACAGCATATTTCATTTTGAATTGTGTTAGGTTATGCGTACGAAGCAGTGATGTAAAAAAGAAAAAGGGAACGGCATGTGACATAACACGAGTGTTCGTCGATTTCGTATCGTGATGACATTTCTGTTCTTTTGAAGCTTACCCGAAATTCTCTCGCCCAAATACTTTTCTATTTCGAAAATATTCTTTCCGAGAACTTTTCGTCTTACCCCAATCTATCCCTACAACGGATAGAAATCTAATAAGTGTAATACTTTAGTCCATACTAAGATATACTTCGGAGTTTCCTTCATATCGATTATGGACTGTAGTCCATTTGGAAAGAGCAAGAAGAGTAATAGTTGTAACTTTAGTTTACACAGAAATTTAGTTTTGGGTTTCCTTTCGGGGTACTTATTGAAACTAGTGGTCCAAGAGTTGTGGAAAGTTGAACGCAATTCATTAAACATTAAGTTTGAATATTAGTGGGGTTTTCATGTCAGAGTACTATTATTACACCCTAATATATTGCTACTCTATGTTATTGTTTGACCACAAACTATTACGGGTGTGATGTAACTATGAACGTGAACTATGTATGCTTAAATTAATGTAACAATTTTAGCAGTTATGTTTATTTTCCTGCACTTTGTGTTAATATAGAAACTTCAAGTGTGCCCAATCTCTCTATTTTCACGCGGGCAATATTCTTAAGAATAGGTATAAAGAGTTTTCTTCACGTATTAATATATAAGTACCACTTTAGTTATTGATATAATAGTGAAGGAGTAGAGCATATTTGGATCCCATTTAAAAACGAATCTTAAGACATTTCAGTAAGGTCTAGTTTTCTTTTTCAAATGTTTATAGCGAGAGGATTCTCGAGCGCAGTTTTAAAACAATTGGCGTGTAAAAAGTACACTCGAAATATGCTGAAATTTTATTTTAAATGCGATAAAATAACCTCCCCTCTGAGCTGGTCTATTTGAGAAGACACTTAATGTGCGGATTGCCATATATCGCATTCTGAAGGGAACACAATTATACAAAATTATATAGTTTGATTTTATTTTATTTTAAAATCAGAAATGAGGTTATCCGTGAGAGAACTAAAGTAACAGACATAGCTCGCAGAATAAGCCTGCTGAAGTGGC
>DWMF01000489.1:0-14526 GCA_018244815.1 Parelbella polyzona | reverse complement strand
GTTTTGACCCCGTTAGAAATAGGAAACGTCCCTTATCTAGACAATACCTAGATAAATAGATACATGAAATTTAACCATAGTTATTAAGAGAAAGTTACATATTTTACATGTTCATATTGAGCAAACATTTGAAAGGTTTCGTAAAATGTATAACACTGAAACACCAAGTTCAAATCGAATCAAAAGCGGTTAGATTATTTTGCAGATCGGCATCTTGTCTCCGCAGAGATTGTTAAATAGTTTAAGGGTTGTACAAGTATGACGGTCACAATGGGTATATAATTTTTATCCTTATAAAACCCCAAATTAATAATAAAGATATAAAATAAGTGTCAAATCGAAGATGAAATTCATAGACAGTTTTTTATATAGACCTATTTAATTAAGAGATCATACACAAAGTACAAGGTACACAAATTTCAGAGCTTTTATAGATTGCTTTTAACCGTTTTTAAAATAAAAATATAGGTAAATTTTAATCGACTACAAGGCCGAGCTGGCCAGCGCAGGTGATGCAAAGCCGTAAATAACTGCCCTCATCCGATTTCCCTTTCATTAATATGGTGTCCCATAAATGTTCCTAAATACCTAACATATACAGGCATAATTTTGTTATTATACTAGAATAAGACGTGTTTCACAACCCATAGTTTGTTATTTCTGTGTTAACAGCTTTTATGTCTAAATAAAAATATGAACATTAAAACCTAGTTTTTAATGCATTTTCCTACGTGAATGCACAATGTAATTAAATGAACAAAATACATTACCAAGATTCTATAATATTATCTTAAGCTTTGAGCAAAATGTACTTATTCGAATATACTGCGAAAATTAGTATAAAGCAATTTATACGATTATTAAAATACATTCACAATTACAGAAATTCTAGGCTTATTTTTTTCTAAGCAAAGACATTTTAATTACGTATTCGCATGATAATCGATGTATACACATACACATACACACACGCATATGAACACGCATGCGCACGCACACACAATCAGCCCCCTCATCGTCCACTGCTGGACATAGCCTTTCTAATGGCACGGCACTGAGCTCCATCTTTAGCTCTTCGCATCCAAACACTGCTAGTCAGTTTGCGCATATCGTCACTCCATCTAGCTAAATAATCGATATGTTCATAATAAATACAACATCTAAAAAAGTTAAATTTAATACCGCTTACATTGAGATAGTCTATCATACAACTAAAGAACGATTATCTTAACGCTACGTTTCTCAGAGTTAGGTCCGATAAAGCAGTTTGCCTTCAGTTACGCAGAGTTGCCGCTAGTTGAGATGTATTGAGAGCTGGCTCTTGCATTTATATCGCACCGTGTTGTACATAATCTAAGGCAGAAATCTTGCTTCTCTCCTTTGAGTTGAATAGAATTGAATTCGTCCTAGTATTTATGTATAATTTAGCAAATGTCCTGTTTCAAATGCTTAACATAACATCACTTTTGTATTTCTCATAAGGGGTAGGCAGAGAAATGGAACACGTTTCACTAGTTAAGTTATAGTTTCCATTAGGAAAGGTGGTTGTACTTCCCACACTTAACTTACATATATATTGATCACCTCTTGGGTACTGAAAATGTACTATATATAAATATTACATAAATTTCAATTAGCGTAATTGGTAGATGATTACTTTTCTTAATCAATATTAAAGACTTAGAGAGTTTGAAACTACGCTCGTCCATCAAATAAAGCTTTTAATAAGCAAGCAAATTATTTTGATGAGGTACAAAATACGTTTTTGGATATACAATTGAATAGTGTAACATCGGAAATATGCAATAACTTTATGAAAAAAGAAAGAGCGCGCGCAGATCATCTGGTGACAGAACAATGAAGATCATGGATATCTGTAATGAGTTTCTTCCGTAACCATTCGCGATTTCAGGCTTGGTATATATAAAGATTTCAACGGAAAACCATTGGAAATTACTTATAAGTAGTTATATGTACCTCTCCACGATTGCTCAAGAAGGGCAAAAATACGCAACGAATGACGGAGAATTGTAAAGTGAGCCACTGACTATGGAAATACGACCACAAACACTCTGGCCAAGGCTGTAACGCAAGAGAAGAACGCACATATAGGGTACACATTTATATCCATCACCAAGGAACATGTCATAGGTAAACTACTTTCTTACACACTACTTTCTTTTTTACAGAACAGCTAAAATTTCAACCCTATTTGATAAGACATAATATCTTTGAAACACTCGTGTATTTACAGCTGTCTCAGTGAAAGACACAAATTCGCATAAAGACCCGTTCCACGAGATTACGTTGCAGCTCATCCGTACTTTACTTATGCTGCGCCTTTGAAAGGGACGTGTTTTAAATGCAATCCACCTTGGCAAGTTTCGTATCGACGTTTTGTTGAGGTTTTGTGTTGTCATATATATGGGGTACCTAGTGTAAAATTGGTAATTTCGCGAAATTTTACATAATAATATGTGAATACAAACGCACATATTATCTTCACGTCAAGTCCCTTATGGGGTGGCCAGAGAGCAAAGTGCCAAATATGTCTAGCCTTGCAGACCAGCCATGCTTCCTTCAAATTCATCAATCTCTTCATACACTCTCGCCGGTTTCAGAGACTGTACAAACAATTCATCATTTTTTAATCTGTTCTCGTTTAAAAGTTTTAAATCACTAGCTTTAAGGTATCGGCCTTGAAATGAATGGATGGGTAAAATTTCATTTATTCAAAATAGAATGAAAAGCGGGACCAAATGATTTGCTTCAAGAATTTCAAAGTCGATTGAAGATTAAGTGTAGACAATGAACACAAGCCCCGTGAATCTTGAAATGCGAAGAAGCCCGACTAAAGTCTCTAGAACAGAAGACTGTTCATATTCTAAGTGGATTAAAGGAATATATTTGTATGTTTAATTAAATTTGTATATTCGAAAATAGTACGAATACTTTCTAAAATTTTTGGTATACATTATATTCTTTAAAAAATATTTATGTGCTACTTCTTTTGAGTATCGTTCAAAAATTATTTTTTACGAAAACCTAATAGATAAAACGAAAAAAAGCTTGTAGGGGTGGAGTACACTCCCAAGTTTCACCAGTTACGATTATGTTTTACTTAGTAGTAAAAGTTAAAAGAAACCTTGTCTTATGTGTGAAGTAATGTAGAATGCACGTCACCGCGGGGCCACTCCACTCGGCTGTCTCAGCACTAAAGAGAAGAGTGCAGTCAGCGCCATATTGGAATTGCTGATCGCCGGTGCACTCGACGCTGCACCATCTGTGACTTTGAATCTTCTTAAAACTTACCTTATATCCTATAAATTTCTACTTTGGACGGTGAATGGAAAATGTTTTTTTTATTCAATAATAGTAACATTTTAATAAAGATTGTTAAATATACCTTGTTTTTCTATTTATTATTTCTATTTATATGAAGAATTAGTTACGAATACGCTTATTACATAGTCACCTTTGGAAGAAGTTGTGCAGTAAAGAAACCGAATTATTGTATGAAAACTTAGATACTTGCTGCAGTTGTGGACCGTCTGATATGGCACTAATTAATCGTCAGCTTGTTTATTGAGTACCTACTTATACTTACAGTCAAATATCTCTGTGTACAGAATACAGTTCTATGTTTTTATCGAATTGCGTGCATGTGGAACAGAGAAAAGGAAAGTCTCGTAACTTTAATCGGTCTCTAACTCAATGGGCGTATGTCTCTAAACTACACCCGACAGAATACAATATGGAGGTGGCGCCCTCTGCATCATTAATGCGCTCATGCTCGAATTCTGCAAACAATGGCGACTCGCCGAGTGCGGCTCGGCCTATGTATAATCTATGAATCGAATGTATTTTTCAGAGAGGCAGGCTTCGACTAAGCTGATATGTTCGGTCCCTAAACATGTTCGTACTTTGTACCGTTATATCAATTGTACATTGTGTCATTAAAGTTTCATTCAATACATACAGAACACCGCAATGTAAGTATACTTACATGTACAATAAAAAAACTAATTACTTTATTACCAATAACCTATTATAAAATGAATTGATGGCATAGGTATACTATATGGATTTTGGTGTGTCTGAAAATATTACTGTTACTTCTACGAGCAAAAGACCTTGTTTGCATTGCGTAAAGCCATTTTAGAGGGATAAGTGTATCAACATAATTATGAGCATGTCATGTTTACGTTCACGCTTTGTTGCGAAGAAGTTTTAGACTAATTTACAACAAGGCTGTACACTATTTTCAGTACAATTATTAGCCTACTCGCTTTAAACGTAATGGGGTACACAAAATACTTATCAATATGATAATTTAGTACTTAAGCTTTAAATGAATTAGTTTAGTCCGCAATGTTACATATGACGTGTTTATACGCGCGTTGCAGTGTTCGCAGCAGACAGCGGCGGATCAGTGCGACGTGAAGTGTCTCGTCGAATTAATCCGCTCGCAGCCAATGAGTTATGCAGGAAGTAGATGGAGCGAAGCACAGCTGACGCTGACTAATGACACTCGCGTAACACGCTACCCGGCGTAATCGTAGCTGTCAAACGTCATATTTTGTTAGTAGTCAGTTTAGTAGGTCAATTACATGCAAGTACGTACATTAGTCGTTTGTAGTAAAGTACAAGATTTATTCACTTTATTATTATTAAACATATTTAAATACAAATATTCTTCAATTAGAATATATAAGCCCTGACTAGTCATACGAGGCCAGGCCAACGATATACGAAATAATATGTAATAAATTAAGAGCATAAAGCAGTGATAGGCTACTAGTTAAGAATTCAGCCTCTCTCTCCGGGAGAGCTAGGTTCATTACCATGGCGCGCACCTATTTAAAAAAGCGCGTTTTTAAGTTAAAATATCACTTACTAACGGTGAAGGAAAACATCGCGAAGAAACATTTAAGAAAACCGATTGTTGTCGTGGCGACACGTCGTCAGGTTCTCGGTTTTACTCGCGGCTATAGATGTTTCGCATCAGTAGTTTTGTGTAGTTGTATATAAAATAGGCAGTTACAATTTTCCGCTCCACCACAAGTCCAGCGTCCACATCAATCTTTGCCTGTTCCAAAGTTGTACTAGGAAGTTGGCAACATTGAATATCGTAAACAATTTGCGCGGCACGCTCACCGCGCGCGGAGCGGAAAGCAATTAGATCGAGCGGGACGTGTAATTACTGCGGGTGCGCTCCCATGTTGACGTTGAATCGGATTCGTTCGAAAAAATCGATTTTTTTTTCGTTTATGTGTATAGGACTTGCCGTATGATGGGGTATATAGTTGGTCGTTTGACTTTTCACAGTTTTGTTGGCAATGTTGTTAAGATTTTTGACACATGAAATGTATTGGAGATATGTAAGAGAATGCATGTTCGAAATTAATGGTTGCTTAATACATCGTAGTTATTAGTTTTATTTTGTGCTTATCTTTAAAAAATAACTTCTATTCAGTTTATCATGCTATATCTTTAAAATTTCAAACAAAAACCATACGTTCCGCAGTTTTAGTTTTTACCAACAAACTAAATATTAAGTACAATGTTAACTCTATTCTATCCCCTTCGGACTGAAATTTTCTTTTATTAGATGTTTATGAAATAAAACAAACTCATTGATCAAATTCCCGTTTCTAACTCTCTCTTACTTCACTGTTCCTTGTGATAATCAAACAGTCTATTAGTCGGAACATGACCGGTACTATTATCGTCAAGTCTCTCTACAATTTACACGTTACAATAAATTAATTATTTTTCGACCAATATACAAACTTTGAAACCGTACCGGTATTGATGAATAGGGAGAGGCCCTAACGCCAACGCTTCGACTGCACCAACCAGCATTTAAACTTGCAATCCATTTTCAACTCTATACGGATAACCGTTAAGGATAGTTTCCCAGATCCGATTCCTACAAGATACTTAGGGGTATAGAGTGCTTCGTATGGGATGGGAGAGATACTGCAACTTGAAGCACTCGCGGCCAAATTGCGCTGGATTCGTGCTCGAGGAGTGCGGCAAGAGAGTGTCGCTTGATGACATTCCCATGTGAAGCACTTGTATAACATATTCGAAACAGAAAAAACATTACAGGAAATGTAGCATATATTATATGTACAATGAATGTCTCAAGCGCTGTAAACATATTTTAAGATATATAAATAGACATGAAACTGCTGCAATGATAAATGACCGTTAGTCATTTTAAGTTTAGTAAAAATCGATCGAATGGACATCGAAAATTAAATTTTAATAGGTCATTTAGTATTTGAATTTTGCTATGTGTAACTTGCAAACTTAAACAAAGGGGTGACAAATTAGTAGCTCAAGTAATATTACTTTAAAAATGTGTGTTACTTCTATTTACTTCCACAGATAATTCCGTATTTGGCGCATTGTGAAAATATCTCCGAACTAGAAAAGAGACAGAATATTCCAGAATTCACCGTACAAGGAGAAACTTTCATAGATACAGGTACATATACTTAAATATGTGGCACCGATCGCGATTTTTCTGAACTATTGTAACCCCTAAACTTGATGTAACCTCTAAAAGTAACAGACACTCAAAACTTGCAGCTTTATTTGATATTAATGTAACTCTATTTATTACATGTATCCGATAAAGTTTAAGCATATTTGCAAGAAAAATATAAAAGGGCTGTTATTCTGGTGGTTAGTGATCTTGAGTGCCTGATCGTCGAATCAAAGTTGTGGGTTCAATTCCTGAGGACAATATAAGTGTAACGAGCGCTAAAATTAATTTTGTGGTAAACTGAAAAATCCTTTGTCTCTGGGTCTGTCAATATAACTGTACAGTTAACGTAGATTACCCCTGCTTAGGTACCACATATCATACTCAAGCATGGGTTTAGCCCAGTTTGAGATTTGTGTTGTTTCTTTAAAGATGAGAAGTTATTTACTTTATTACCTTTGTCCAATGTTATCCAAAAATTTATAACATCCAGTAATAGAAACACTGATAGTTACGTTTTTAAAAACCGTCTGCTCTACGTATCTGTGTCTTCGGTTTGTGTGTTTACGGGCACGTCACTGAACGGTGTCAGAGTAGAATAAAAAATGAGCTTACAATGGACAACGTATATCCTATCCTATTAGTGCTACTGTTAACAGCTTTCGCATTACACCGAGATATATAATCGTTACTAATCCAAATTAAGCTGGTAATGACTGGAGAAAGCCGGCCGGCGCTCAGTATCTCATTAGTAATCGTACAAGCTATCTCGACGTCCTATAGAAAATCATTGTTACGTTATAGTTTGGCAATTTTAATAAGCAATAAAAATAACTAGCTAGCTCATATCAATTGTATATTTTAATAACATCGACTATTTCTATGCGGTGCCGTATTTTTAATGAAGTAACATTATAAAAAATTTCAACTATTTATTCTATCAAGCCTATAACGCCGGAACGGGTAGGCAGAGGAGTGAAGTATACTCCCACATTTCACCAGTTACCTTTACGTCCCATGGAATAGGTTGTGAACCTTTTTTCCGGCACAGAATCAGACTGAAAAAATCCAATAGTACCCGACCCGGGATTTGAACCCAGGACCTCCCGATCGGTAGTCGCACTTGCAACCTCTCTACCAACGAGGCAGTTGACTGTCTCGTTGGATTTTTTTTAAATATTTGTTAGAATACGCATCACTTAATAAGACACTAGCGACCCCCCTCGGGTTTCTCATGGATGCAAGATTTAGAAAAAATGCTTCTTTTAGTTTCGCTAAGTTTTCCAGGATTTAAAAAAGGTAATATCTTACGCCGTAACTATACTATATATTGCCTATGCCTCTCAGTGACAGCGTAACATTCTACTAGTCAATCGTACCATGACGTTGTAGCTATTAATCTAACAATTTTCTTAAACAGTTTTAGTGTGGAATTTCAATTGAATCTACATGTTACTACATTTTTCTGGTTACATTGTGAACAATCCGATTAGAATGCAATACGCACATAAAATTCGTGCACTTAAAATCATAAACGAACTTTACTAAGAAAGTTTCTTCGCTGAACGTTTAAATTTATTTTTATTAAAGTCAATAAAATTAAACAACTTTTATCTTAAAGTGCGATAAACCTTTATTAGATACTGATAACATTTGAAATACAATTTCATATTTTTAAAAGAATCAGAATTGAAAATCTGTGAACCTGAATAAAAATAAAAAGTTTATGATATAGAATGTATTCAAGTCATGTACCCAAATCGGCATAAAAAACCGAAATATATCTCACTACACATCAGCGCAGGGTGCGCGGGCCCAGCAAATGTCGGATTCAGCACTATTCGGGTTTGTCGGAAAACAATTAGATGCACTGAAACGTGTAATAGCTCCCAGACTTGGTACGAAGATTTGTTCATTACGAGACACGTGTCTCTCTGAGGACGAGGAGCGCGTAACTACATTACAATGTTATACAACCAAATTTTGTTTCGCGTACCCGTTTGCTTTTGTCTTCATTAGAAAAGAAATATATGTGGGTCTCCGTAAGGTACACATTTCAACGTAGGGAAACAAAGTACATTTTAAAGGATAAAAATATGTAAGGTTTCACTTTAATATCCAATATGCAAATGAAAATGTAAGATGAGAATTGTAATTAAAAGTGAAATTTATCGTATTGACGCAGTAAGGTTCAGTTCAAAGAGAGCGAAGCTAATGATTATACAAAAAGTTATTACGGTATGCAGTGCGCTGCTCAGATTAAAAGGCGTAACAGTTTCGAACGGCGACATCGGGTGATTCACTGCGACTAATCTGCATAATGCCTTCCGCGAGTTGAAAGTAATAATAATTTATTAAATTATTAAGTTTTCAGGCTTTGTTATTTTGTTCTTAAGTTAAGCAGCGACAACTTAGTCTTTTCGATGTCAGTATGCTACTTTAGAGGTATCAGTTCAAATCTCAGCCCATATCATTGGCTTTAAAGATAAAATACATATCTCCTGCTATAACGGTAAAGGAAATTATAAGAATAAAATCATTAAAGTCTTTCATAAGGTTTTTTTCACAACTGTGAAGTTTTCCGTCCTGAACTCTGTCGGCGAGGTAGGCTATAGCTTAGAAACCTTCTTAGTATCTATAGGAAAGATCCGTGCCCGACAGTGGAATGAGAAAGAGTTTGACGACAATGATAATGTTAATTATACCTGTGTAAATGTATAGTCCAATTCTCGCGCATAATGTGGCACTTGGTTTATATGTATGACACTAATAAAAGTCACTTCAGTTGTTTTCATGCTTAAAGCCGTACGGTTGTTACTAAACAGATGGCAGCAGTGTCGCCTAGATGGCAGCACTATCGCCTATCTTTCAGAACCACCGTCTTTAGGAGCGTGTTTTTAACAGCAATGACAATTCTATTTTACAGCGCAAACTTAACATTTTATTAAAACATGAAAAGAAAATTCCAATAGACGTTTGCGGATATGTATCTCTCTTTGCGTCTGCAGCAATAGGTACTAAAGCTTACTTTACCACAACAATCGAGTGTGGATTGGTAGAGATGTGAAGTAAGCGGGCAATATAGCAGACATACTGAAAACATCAATAATTCCGTATTTTTGTAGTTTGCGCCGCAAGGTTTCCTTGAAAGAGCAATTACATTTTTATAGCAGCTGCTAAAGAGTTCAAAACTGCGACTAACTGCTACTCGTAGTTACCACAAGGCCTTTTAGCATTTCTGAAACTGATTAATTGAAATTCGCTTGTAAGTGATTCGTTGGTGATGAAACAAGCCGTAATGATCATCATTATCGAGTGAACACGGTGTGTTACGATCGACGCGGGCATTACGCGCGCATGTAATTCTGAAACATTCGCTCAGTTTCGTCGTAACTGTTGTCGTTATTATTAACGACAGCGGCCGTTATCGTGATTTACGTCACGTTCCACCGTTGCGTGGAGCTTGTCGGCTTTAAATTATATTGTCAACGATTTACATAAGATTACAGCGGCGGCTCTATTAATGAAAATTGTTCGTGACATATTTTTATAATGTTGTGATATCACCCCTTGCACAGTATTGTTCTTTATTTGAATTGGCATATATGTAATATGTATGTATTTTTCTACTGCTACCTTGGTAGTGATCTTTAAATCTTATCCAAATATCCAACGACAATTGCCTATCTCAAAACAATTCGTTCTTCCTTTGTTATCTTTGCTTATCTCACGAATTATTGAAGTTGTTCACCTTTTGTAATTTATAAAATATTACGTTACATTACAATAAATTACATCTGATATGTAATTCATTCTAAAGTATCTAATGATCACAATTGAATGAATTGTAATAGATTTTTTTATTTCAAAAATGTATGCACCTATTTAAAATTACGTAACTCTTGATTTTGTGAATAGAACTATTTTAAGAAAATATGAGGGTACGGAAAGTCTAGTTAGAGTCTAAGATACGTCGCGTGTGGATAGTGTGGTGGACTACATCCTAACACTTCTCATTCTAACGGGAGACCCGTGTCCAAAGTGTCCAACCCTGTCACGACGTTGGCTCGACAAAAAAGTTCTACAAAATATTTACAACGCAGTACAGAAAATTTACGAACACTCAGATGGATTCATATTGAAATTACGTTACAAATTAGTGTTTAAAAATGTAATAAAGAACACAAACGGTATCATTCGAAGCACCTCGTAAAGTTACGAATGTGTAACATTTATCGCTGCATGTCATTAACGTAACATTGTATTCTACATACTCGTATTTATCTTCATACGAAACTCAACAACAGTACTTCGAAATAAAATTGAACAAACAATGACAATCAAAAAGATAATTTTATATACATTGGCATACAAAATGCTAAATGAAAAAGTGACAAAACGGGTATATAATTCGAAAGTTGATGGACGGAAGTAGCGATGGAGACCTAGACTTATCTATATTAAACAAGTGAGTCAGATATTGGCTGATGTGGGAGTCAGAAGTCTTCGAAACCGGCGTGCGTATTTGAAGAGTGCTAATCGCGGAAGAAGCACGCCAGGCCTGCAGCAGCCGGCGTGAAGTTATGTAACAAATCGCTTGTACAATAAATTGAATTCTGATTTGTGCCCACACGCAAAACTATAAATGCCATATCACATATTATGTAATATACTCTGCCGGGCTCAACAAAACTAATAAGTCTTCGATCTTGGATCTATCAAATTTATTTCTACGAGTATTTATATAATAAAGGGTTGTTTATTATTAGGACAAATATTAATGTCATTTTGTTTGTCCATATCGGATAATTTATCGTATTACATACGTATAAGTTCACATGTTACAAGTTTACGACTGTTTTTCGGTAAGCGGCTTAGTGCGTAGTACTTGTACTGACATTGATTACAAAGTGTTCTGGCGATAGAAAATGTTATCGTACAAATAGGTACGTACATATATACGTAACTGTTACTATGTATATGTAAAATACGTATTATTTTTATAGGAAAACTTATACTTCTAGTTTATGGGACCTTCGCATGGCTGTACACTTACTAAGTAGTCGCAGTAACAGTAATAATAATATGTAATAGTATCTTTGGATATCTCATATGGCCATTTGATTTCCGACAAAGTAAAATCTTTGACATAAATTCTAGGTAGATACTTGGTATATTAACATATTACGTGTTGATTTAAATACATATGTATATAGGTACATACAGTAATATAAGATTGTACAATTACAGGCAGAATGAAATTACTCATGCTCATCAAATTATCATATGAATATTTGCTGTAGACAGCACACTCACACACAGCACAGCTCACTTGTTTAAATTAACTAAAATTATTATTACGGCTGGACTGTTCTAGAAGCTTACAAGATATAATTTGGCTTAAATTTAAACAAAACCAAACTTATGTCTTGCGGAAAAATATATACTAAATGGTAGGTAGACGGATTAGCTGGAACTTGTTACTTAAACTCGAACTTCTGCTTCGTTGCTGACCTTAATAAAACTGAAACTACCAGCTCCCAAGTTACCTCACCTATCTTGGTCACTTCACCAACTTAATCGTAACAGTTTGATAGTGTTAAAATTTCATTCAGTATGTGTAATAACTTATACCTCATCGCATACTTTTCTACGCAGACGGACATGAAAGTTGTGATACAAGTTGGTGACGCAAATAAATCGCTTATTAAATTATTCTGGCATGTTACGTAATCGTATTACGACCTTACGCAAGGTTTTTCTGAACTGATTTCTGCCGTGACAGGGGTTCTATAATTTATCTGGATTATATTCATTACATTTATCACTTATCTTAATGGATGAACAGTTAATATTATTGTAATATCATCACGCTAAGTCTCTTCTATTGCAGGCAGAGAGCAACGAGTGCCGAATATCTTGCTTTATATGCCCGACTTGATTCTCCTACATTTATAGCTCTCTTCTTACACATAGTAGGTGTGACAGTTGACTAATAACGTATGTAGAGTTTAGGTTAGATAATATATAAAGTAATTAAAATATGTAATTAAAACACAAGTTTTCTATTACCTATTTTAATTATATGTACGTGAACCAATTAAAGTATTATTTCCTTGTCAGATGGAAAATAATGCATTAAAATTATTAAAGCTTATCAATGACCTCTTACATACTCTATAGCAGAACTAATGATTGTTAGCGATCAAATATTCGTGTTTGTATAGTACAAGTCAATATAAATTTATGAACTACGATGTGATATCAACGCTTTTGAAGTAAGTAAGTTCTCCCTACAAAATATCAACAGAAATATTGTCAAATTCGATCGGAATTCCAGTAATTGTCCAAACACTCAAGCGCACAATTTGTTAGGAGCGAAATTATTCATGAAAGAGGAGCGTTTCCAATAATTGTTGTCAACTTCGCGTTGACAGGAGTCGGGGAAAATTCAATCAAGCGCGCTTTATGACTTTCCCTACCCTTTAGGCAATACGATCAATGTGCGACTTACAAAACAAAAAAAAACTTCCTAAAAGTAGACGATGTTTTATCGTTTCTTAAAAACAAGATTTTTACCTTTATATTGTTTCACTATTTTACTTTATACTTTACTACATATTGTTCTCTTGGTGTATGAATCAACATAAGCAGAATAGTTATGTGAATAATTTTAATTGTGCATGCATATGTATTTATGTACATACATGTAAGCGCATATGCAAACGGTCTCTAATGTCCACTTCTTCCATCGACACATTATGTGTTATTTACACTGCAAATTTCAGTTACTATACACGTTTAGTTAGTACTGTTCATCTAAGCATTAGTTAATACGCCTATTAATTGGTAAGATTAGTTAGGATTAGAGAAAATAATGCTATTAGTATCACAGGTTCAGTAATTAGTGTCTGACTTATGTGAACTTTGTCACAAACGCTTATTTACTCATAGGGACTGAGTTGGGCGCACCTTTTACACAAGTGGAATGATAACTTTACCTTGTAGGTTATTTATAATAACTATGTATAACATACCGTCACGCCTGTAATCCTCGAAGGGGTAGGCAGAAGAATTACTACTCTCACGTTTTACCCTTTACATTTAAGTAACATGGAATAGGTGGTGAGCCTCTTGCCATAATAACTATGTATATTTACTAGATATACAACTAATGAACTTCCAGTATTTACTATTACACAATGCATCGCCAATGAACTTATTTTTCATAGTTATGTAGCTAATGTTGTTGCATATTTAAAAGTTTGATTTTATAAATTTATAACAGTGTAAGATATGATTTTACTATTTTTGAGGTAAATATTTATTATCTCCCCTATTTCCCAGGGGATAGGAAGAGGCTGAAGATTTCCAATGCGAAAATTCTGACAGATTGTTTCACGTTCTCTACGAACAAGAAAAATTCTAAGGAAGTCGGCCAACATGCTCGTCTTAAAAGACATATTTCTAATAAAATTACGTATTGCCAATTAAATTACAGTGATTATAAAACATGAGCAAGTTATTAGTAACAAAATATTTCGAAGCAAATTATATTTAAACATGAACCTCCACTGCGAGACTTAACGACATCATCTGAAATAGCTCGAGTATTACGTCTATTGTTGGTGGTGCCGCCTTTCCAAACGAATTACAAATTTCCCCCTTTACCTTCCAAACGACTGAAGCCGGATAAGAAAACACTGATAATGACTTCGTTTCCTACGCCTCTTAACTTTTTATATTACATTCCATTTTTAAATAAACAACCCAATACAATTTACAAAGAGTAAAACGTAAGACTTTATTTCCTTTTCTATTGCCATTACTAAACGGAAATACTCGCTTGCACTGCTTTGTTCCGGAACAAAATTCTTGTAGATTCTATGTAGGGGCTATCATATTATTAAAATACTCTTTATTACGAAGTTAATTATGCTTTTAACTTGATATATAAAATCTGCCGCTACAGCCTACAATGACTTTATGTTTGACCTCAACAGGCTATGTGTAATGCAACATGACAATAA
>DWMF01000488.1:0-14531 GCA_018244815.1 Parelbella polyzona | reverse complement strand
ATAACGTTGTTAAGATCTTGTGTATTGTACGTTACGTCCAAATAGAATGGAAGTCTTCGAACAGATCGACAGGTGGAGTTAAAAATTAGCAGTATATCTGTCAAAATACCTAGTCTGGGACTCTTTAACAGTTAACGAGTGACGCACTTGGCGTAATGTATTAATAGACATTGGGGTACTCGCTTAACTATCGGCGAGAAAGTGGTTGAGCGCCGGGCGTCGATTGCGCATGTGTCGACGACATTCGTCGGCACACGTCGACAACTCTCGTCGATGCTTGTCGACAGCGATAGTTATATAATAACACAGTAACACACATATACAAAGGTACATAGTTACGTCACAAACATAAAACAATTTCGTTATAAAAAGCGTTTTTATACTTCAACGCGTCGTCTCCAGACTATTCTCTTAGAAAATTTTACTGTTTCTGTTTCCGTTCAGATAGTAGATAGTTCAGGGACGTGGAGTAGCAATTAATGATGTTATTCTTAGTTACGTACACTAATGATCGAATGTATATATGTATTGTACATTTTGTACATACATATATCATAAAATCCGTGGAGTGAGTGCGAGCCCGGATGTGTATATGTTTTTATTGGACAGCTAAAGATCATTTATACGATAATAAGCCTGGAACGTGTAAGACACATAACACCGTACTACTGTAACTCATATGGGCTACATTAGAACAATATTTACAATAGTTGGATATATATGTATCCGAAAAGCTCTCGTAACTCTGGCTCGGTTGCAGATTGCAAGCAATTTATAAAATTACGCAACGACCTGGCGAGATCGACTCTTCACTAGTGGGAATATTTCGTTAGCACCTCCGAATCCCGTCATCATCATAACATTGTGTTTATCGTTTCACTGTTAGACACGCTCTCCTCAGAACGGATAAGGTTAAGGCCATAGTCTGCCACGCTGGCCAAACTCGGGTCATCTTTTGATAGCAATCAATAAGCCTCGTCGCAAGCTTCAAGGCAACTTGAAAACACCCGAAGGACAGATTGAGTTCTGACCCACTCATACATACAAATTCGTACTGGAGCAGCGTGGTGAAGTATCTTTCAATTCTTCCATAGTTACAGAAGAGACATGTGACAAGCAGTAGTTTATTAAAAGATAAATATGCGCATATACTTTGACGACAATTATATGACATCATTGTGTAACTTATAGCGGACATGATTATAAAAAAATTAATGAATTTATTCCATTATAGGAAAATATTGATTAAGATATGAACAAATATTCTTATTTTATTCAAGTGGCAAGCGAAGTGATTTTACTGCACTGCGTCTCATCAATCTTTAATATGAACAATCAAATAAAACCAATATGAACATGGGTAATTTCCAGCATTATGATTAGTGTCGCAAAGTGGCTGGTAGCAGTCGGATGCGACGAGCTGAAGATCGAGCTCAGTAGCGTCCTATTGGAGAGGCCTATGTCCAGCAGTGGACGGAAATAGGCTGATAATTATGATGATTAGTCTTTGATGTAATGCTACTCTTAAAACATAAATTGCAATATTTCATTAATGTATTCATAAAACCAGCAAACAGGGAACAAGTACTGCTAAGTTGCTGTAAGAATACTACCGTGTTGTGCCAGGTGGCTGATATTGTTCGTCTACGTGACGACGGCGGCTCACTACTTGAGAAATGTTAACAATTTCTCAAATACAAACGCCTGTCCTCTCCAACACGAGATATGTATATGTATATACTCTTTGCAGTACTTACGTGCTATTTTTCTCACTGAAAAGTAAATAATCATGATAGTGTCAGGGTTGTCACTTCGTGGAAGTATGTTTATTTATATTTTTTTAATTTTATTCTATAAATTTGCGACACAACCGGAAACTTTTTGTTTGGCAATTAAATAATAAACCTGACCATTACACCACCACTGCGTTGGTGGTGTAATGGTCAGCATAGTTGCCTTCCAAAAATAAATAGAAATTTGTAAATATTTTTGTTTATTCATCATCAATATCAGCCTTTCTAAGTCCACAGCCGAACATAGCCCTGCCTTATCCTGTTCTCATCGCATACAATATACCACGTATTAAACAAAAAAATTTGGAACGACTCTTTACATACTAGCAACACACTCGTACTAATCCCAAAAAATTTCATTTTTGGTGTCTCATAACATTAGTCGTTAGATAGTCTGTTCAATATATGTTCCGAAGCATATTATTATATTGTCGTTGTGATTTCTTAATCGCTTCCACCCAAAAAAAGCTGGCTGCAAACACTCTTTCAAAAATGTACAAATTGGTTCTAAATTACAAGGATAACAGTTGCCATTACTTTCTACTTTCTTCTTGCTTTTTTTTAATATCTCAAAAACTTGGCATACTTTATTACATCAACACAATTAATTTTGACATCAGTTCGTAAGGCGAACTCGGCCTCGGGGTCGTAACTTAAGAAAATTTAAGTGGCGTTTTAAAAGCCCTTTGAGAATCTTTCAAAGTTCTGCGCTTTGGAAGCGTTTGCACCCACAATTTTCTTACACTTGAGAAATCTTTCTCATTATTTCCCAGTAGACAAAGATTTTTTCAAACAATAGTAAGGTCTAATTGTATTTTTTTTAACGTTAAAACTTAAGTCTTTGAATAACCTATTCTTTGTGTTACTGGTACATTGTTTGTGCTCATTGTTAGAGCTCATTGTTAGAGCTATGATGTTGCAATATTATAAAGCCTAATAATATGTGTAAACGAGCTTAATACAAGACATTAATAATTTTTCTTAATGTATTTTTAACAGTGCAACCACTCGTATATGTGCTTGTTTATCAATATACGATAATATGATAAAAAAATCGATTTTGTTAATCTTATTAACGTATGCAACGGTAGGTTGAATAAAAAAAAAAAAAAATTTAATTTAATAAAACATTTTCATTGTTGATAAATTGCCAGCCCTAGATAGTTTTCTTCGCTGCATCCGACCGTTCCAATCAACGGTGTTAATTTTAGCCAGTCGAAATCGCGATGCCACGGGGGCCAGCGTTCACCAATCGCTCCACGGAATAAAATGTTTCAAACCCATGCGCGTGTAATAAGAATAAGAGAAAAAGGTAATCACTGAAATATCATATGAAATTAAACTTTCGCGGGTGCGGTAGATGAAAGTGAAAATTGCTCAAAACTTGATTTCTTTCGTGGTCATAATAAACAACTAAGAGATATTAGCAGTTTGCGGTTTCTAGTATTCCGTCCTTTGTGTCTAAGTGTATTGTTTACTTTGTGCTGGATTGTCATCGGTGTTGCTAGCTGATTAAGCTGTTTTTCAAATTTAAGGTAAGATTAATATGTATAAACAAAATTTTTTTGGCATACTTATGTTTCTTCTAAAATGGAGGGAACCGTAACAATCTTATTTTATATTAAAAATGATAAATGATCGTGATATAATTATTTTTAAAAAGTTACCCAAATATTGAAAAAAATATTTCTAATAAAAAAAAAAAAATTTAAATCTACAGTTACAACTAAGGCTCAAACAAATAATCTCGAACTGATCCTATAACATAATTAAACAGTTAATATAATTATCATCGCAATAATAATAGGTATTTGTAAATATAGTAGACCCATTTGGTGAGAGAAAACCTACGTGACCCACAAAAATAATCTATAAGAGGAGTTAATCCGCCACGAAGTCTACTCGATCACGTCCCAAGATCTCTTGGAAATGGGACCATTACTCTCCGCTATAGTTAAGTTGGGTACCTACTTCGGTAGTAAATGTTAGTATAGCCTACTGTTTACACTTCCATATAATTTTGTTTATCTTTAAGTAGATTGAGATTCATGCCTTGGCTTCGTTAATTTTAAACTACAGGGGTTGTCCTAACATGAACTAGAATTAAAATCCGCCCTAAAATCCGCAGAAGGGATTGCGGGTATATTTTTAAATATCTTCACTCTTCTCCACGTTGCCAAAACCAACATTTAAAATACCAAATAAAAGGGTTATGAGAGTTAACTTTCTTATAGCGACAATCGACCCATTTGTCATTTCACTGTTGGAATATTGTTCTCCTCTTATATTGAGAGGGTTAACGTCATAATCTGCCACGCTGGCCAATTGCGGGTTGGCAGAATTCACACACCTTAGAATTTTTTTTTATAAATTCTAAGGTGTGCAGGTTGCCTCACGATGTTTACCTTCGCAATCAGCAAGTGACATTTAAACTTAAAACGCACTTTATTCTTATAGTAATAAGTGCCGCGCTGAGCCGCGTGCCGAGAAGCCACGCGTCAAT
This sequence comes from Parelbella polyzona, assembly GCA_018244815.1. NCBI lineage: Eukaryota > Metazoa > Arthropoda > Insecta > Lepidoptera > Hesperiidae > Parelbella > Parelbella polyzona. The sequence continues at coordinate 10,235 of DWMF01000488.1, read as the reverse complement.
TTTCCACGAGATCATATCAATTCCATTATTATCTCCTGATTCTTTCAATCTGGCTAGTCAGTCTTAACTATGATTGAACACCTAAGTATTGACAGAATTATGTATGAGATATAAAGATTATTACATATCAAATCAAACACAATAACACGAAAGAACACGCCGATAATGTGATAAGATAAAACAGGAGAGTTAGCACCTTCGTCGTGTTGCTACTCGTATCTGTATTTCGATATAGCAAAGAAACAAACGCAGACATACAACGTCCCATAATAAAAGGACGCCAGTTTTATACAATATATTTTAAAATAGTAATGTACCTATGAATTATCTTTTAATAGATTTTCAAATCTGAGGATTGGAACAGTTATATCTAATATTTAGAGTTATCCTTTAAATTAATGGAATCACAACGATTACATAGCTTTTAAAATATTCGAGAGCTCGATTAGTGGCACAAATAGACACGCAGCTAACTGTATGTATGTATATATGTATGTACATCCACATGTATGTATGTACGTGCGTCTTCCCGTTTATTCGCGTTTTGTTTACGTTTGCAATGTTCGATATTTTCTTCTAATCGTCCTATTTACGTACAACTATAAAATACAGTTATTTATAGCAGTCAGAAAGAAATTAATGTCTATGTCTGAGAGTGAGGAGCGTTTTAATATATTTGGAGCAATTTCATTGACAACAATTATAAGATGGAATAGATTTTAAAATGTTGACTACATTTTAAAATCTATTCTATATTTAAAATCTATTTTATTTAAAAGTCTAAAGACCTGTTTTGGTTTTACTATAGAAGTATGCACCTATCTTTTCTCTTCTTATTCTTAGTAAACATCTCATTGTCTTCACATTTCTTTAAATTGTCGCCTAATTCCCTTTAAAACAGAGACCTTAATTACAATGAATACTATAATTTATATGCAAATAATCTTGAAATAGTTGCATAATTACTTAAGTCTAAAAAACTTAGGCAGGAAGTTGTTCGCGGAATTTTTCGCGACACCAAAATCTAAATAAATCATATATATAAACTTTTGATGTAATAAATAACCTAATCGTCTCAAAATTTGAAAATGACAGCAATTGCACTGTGAGAAATTTGTAGACACAGAGAGAGTTATTTTTTCATTTATAAGACTATTACGAACTGTGACAAAAAGGTTTCTTATGCAACATTAAAACAATAAAAAGGTTAACGATGTTGAAGATTGTGGCATTGATACCGTTTTTAATAAATCAAATTGAAAATCGAGCACTTTAAGAAATGTTTCTTTTTTATATATTATTTTATTTTAAAACGGTATCTGTAAATAAGGCACTGCAATAATTTACAACGTATTTACAGGTTATTATGTAAAAAAGCATGTTTGTTAAGATGTCGTTTAATGCTTTTGTTTAGTACTTTCTGTCGTGCTCTGCGTACCTGGTGTAAGGTAGAAAAGACAAGGACTCTCACCTTTGCCTCCCCCCACTTCACCCAGCGTGCTGTTCACACTTTGTACGTGTTCTGTGTATGACTTGTTTTATTTACACTTGTTTTTTGTTTCTTACAAATATAATGAAATAAATACGTATTTCATGTTGACTTCTGTAGATTATATTTTATACTATATTGTCATGGATTTAGCCCTTTTACTGGTATGTTAGATCGACTCGTAGAAGAAAAGATAAGGCACACTAAGTCGACTGGGTCGTGGGTACGATTTCCACCCAGAATAAATATTAGTTTGATGAGCGCAAGTACTATTGCTCTGTTTCGGTGTAAAAATATCTATATGAGTATCTATTTAGACGGATATATGAAGCTAATCAGCCCTCTGGTAATCATAACATAAGCTCTCTTGATGCTTACTTTGGGTTTATATGGCCGTGTATAGACATGTCCCAGAATATTAATTAATTAATATGGTATAAGATCGATCTTATGTATCTTAGCCGCAAGAAGATACTTAGAGCAGCCTGATATTATTTATGAAATGTCGGTCACTGCATGAAATAGCGGGTATTATGAAGTTCTAACTTCGCTCTTATCTTTTATAATGAAATATTGTTTTTTGGCTTCCCACTTTAATTCAACTTCGGGTTATCTTTTGGAAAGTCCTTTTTGACCCTCCTACGGACATATTCAACTGTATCTAAATATGTATACCTCATCTTATTTATCCTCGCCGTACAAAAAAGCCAATATTGCAATACAATATTAAAATAGCTGAAAATGGAAGATAAAACGACAAAGGACGAAACGTAACAAATAAAAAACAATACTTTTAATTTGTATACTATAAAAACTTTTTCTATGCCCGGTGCACGGCAATAGGCTCACCAACGAATCCATTGTGAAACGTGGGAGTGTACTAGAGTTCTCTGTCTCGGGGATTACCGGCGTGAGCTTACTTACGCCTTTGTATATTACGTAACATCACGCCTGTAATCCTTGAAGGGGTAGGCAGAGGGGTAACGTGAAACGTGGGAGTGTACTACACAGTAAACTCCCACGTTTCACCAGTTACGAGTACGTTAAGTCCAATGGAATAGGTGGTGAGCATGTTCCCATACACCGGGCACAATTCTAGAATCCGAGTCACTAGTAGAAAATCTAAATTAGAAAAATTTAATAGCACCCGACTCGGGATTTGAACCCGGGACGTTCTGAATGGCAGTAGTGCTTGCAACCACTCGACCAATGTAGCAGGCTTGGTATACTAAAGTGCAGAACAATAACTCTCAAGTAATTTTCTTAAAATATATTACCTATTTCCATTTGAATAAGGCTATAAATGATCAATCATCCTAAGTGCGCAATAATATGTGTATAGGCACTCTCTACATTTCCCGCGCAAACGTGGATATGACAGACTGAAGGCAGTTTCCGCTCTACATCCCGTCTCTTTCGTCGCGGATATAACAGTCATATTCATGTTGACGTGTGTTGATATATTTATATTCACATATTGTAGACGAATGTCTATTACAATCTCTACTATTAATTACTAATGACATTAATCATTTAGTTAGCTTTATTCATTAATTAGTTATTTATTAGTTCATATGTATGTATACGTCTTCTGGGCATGATAATATTCTTGCGACCAGTTCCCGCGTCCCTGCGTCCAATACAACCTAGAACCATAGCTCAGTATAATGTCCCAGTGGGATTATTAGTGTCATTCGCTATCCCATTGGCTCAAATTTTATACCGGCTATTACAAGTTCAAAGATAAGCCCAGAGAGATATCTTTATTTCAATTGATCATTTGAGACTGACGTTTCTGGAAAACACGCAAAATTTAATTTGGCATTTGGATAAGGCCCTGTCTTGCGTAAATAGACAATTAGTTCGAGACTAGCTAGCCCACTAAGACTTTGAGAGCTTAAGCCGTCCAAATTGTTACCTAATACTGGCTGAAATTTTGTTAAGACACTGCAGGGCAGTGGTCCAACTGCTCCGTGAAACTAGTTGGACCATGGGTCTTTACTAGCGGCAATTGTCCAACTTAAAAAATAGTTGGACCACAGCACCACTTGAGAGTTCCGTGGACCAATTCATTTAAAAATAACTTGTCAACTCTACACAATTCTGAAATTTTTATATGTTCTTTGAGGTTAGACCTAAATTTTGTTAGGAAATGCCACGAGCAGTCATTTATAACATTTTTGTGTACAATGTCGCGGGCACACGCTCGTATTATATAATTTTATATTGAAGGTATGTCGTCACGCAGCCAATAACCAGATGTCCAGCCCGTTGACCTATTTCGCTCAAATCAGCCGATTGCTCCACAACACCAGATAAATATTCGCCCTCAAAGTGTGCAGTAAAAATTTTATTGCAACTGCATTTGTAATTCATCGTTATCGCGATTAAATACCGTACGTATTAAGGATTGCAAATTTAAATTCGTGTATATCGTATTCGGTAACTACGAACACGCCAGGAACAAAAAATACACGCCAGGAACAAAAAATACACGCCAGGTCTGTATATACCTATAGAGTTATTTAACGTTTGATACTCTCTGCCTACACCGTAAAGGACGTGATATGTCATAGATGATATACAATAATAATAAAACTTAGTTCCCATCAATAAACTTTAATTTTATTCTATACTTGTGTTTACATACACCTCATATGTCTAGTTCACCACCATATGTTTAGATCTCTTATTACATATATGTATGTCCTACAATTATTTAAACACAATAAATCTAAAAATATTTCTTCCTTGCCAGTGAGCCACCAGCGAATCTTTTCTCGTCCACTACTGCCCATAGTCATTTACCATATTTACGTTTACTCATGCGCGCCTAGACCAATGATTGCTAACGAAAATAATGTTTTGGTTATCAAAAAATGTTACTCAAACGATTGCAATGTTTTCTTTCACCGTTACACCCGTAGCAAGTGATATTTAATGTTTTATACTTGCAACAACTATGAATCATATTGCCAGACATTAATCTGCGGCAGTCAGAAATTAATTTCAACGTAAATCAATCAATTTTATAGCCAAGATACGGGATAAACAAGCAGACAGGCATCTGTTAGTAAGTAACGTAAGACGAGTCACCAATGAGTTTCCAGGTTTAGAAGAACTTGTCAACACTACGTTTGAGGGACCCCTAAGTCTTGGCGCGCCGGAAATACTTCAAAAGGAATGTCATCCCACAACTCTCCCGCAACGGAAGACTATGCTGTGAGGAATCCGTTCAAAATTGCCTTTTAAGTGACATTGTATCAATGGGAGTAGGTATAATTAAATATCTTATGAAAATCGAAAGCAGTAAATTTTAATAAGTATTTTAGTCTGCTTGTATTTTTATTTATCATTTATAGAAGACGTATCGATTTTTCCGAGACTTTTCATATCTATAAAATTATTACAACATGGATAAACTATGTTGATTCACATGACAACATAATAATGTTTAATTTAACATATATTTATGATAAGACATTGAAGTGTAATCTACGTGTACATAAAAGCTGGCTTTACCGAAAAAAGCTTACAAACACGATAAAGTTAAACAAAAATATGCCAGTTATAATAATTGTACTATTGACATTGTGGTATTGTTAGCCAAATTTATTCGTTAAATAAAACTTTGTAACGGGCCTATAAGACTAATGTTAATGTAACGGTCATTATTTATTTATTTAATATTACAATAACAAACTCTACATTAATTTGTCTTACTATCACAAAATTATTTTCATTACTTATAGCCTTTCATCCAAGTAAACACGTTTATATTTCATGCGAATTTGGAAAAAGAAAATACTGTCGACACTATTAATGGTTTCTACGCGTACAGTTCTGTTTACCGTCGATATCTATTTCCCCGGCACCTAGCCGAGCGGGCGACCGGATATTAAATCAAACCCCAAGGCAGTAGCTGGCCAGAGACACCCGGAGATACAGATCGGTGACGACTTCTCGTCTATATTCAAATTGTCTATGAATATGGTTCATTCATCCCAGCGAAGATAGTTCTTTTTTTGAAAATTTTGTATTTACATTTTTGTGTTTTACATACCGTGATATTTGCACATCATAACTAAATGAAGTTTATGACAAAATTGTGTTATGGGTATTTTTACCTTAATATGTATATATCTATTTGTAAGAATTATCATTTTGTTAGGCTTATTTACCTTCTTCTTATTTCAATGGCCTCGTCATTACATTGTACTATTTTTTGCATGTGCTCTAAGTCAATATTGACTACGACATGTGACAATATCTATAATGAACACATTTATAATATCGGTGTGTATTTAGGCGCAGTCATTTTGATATTAAAACTCAATAAGGTACGCTTGGGGTGCACTGAATTACAGGAATGATGTGACATGTGATCCGAAAAACCAAAATGGCCGACAAACATTATAAAATTTTTTAGGTTTTCTAAATACTCCTTAATTTATTTTCCAATTTAAAAAATATATAATTGAAGCGTTTGTTTAACACATCTTATATTTATTGACGTTATTGTAGATCGACTGCTTCGTTGGTGGAGTGGTTGCAAGCGCGACTGTCGATCGGGAGGTCGTGGATTCAAATCCCGGGTGGAGTACCATAGAATTTTCCAATTTAGAATTTCCAGTAGTGACTCGGAGTCTGGAATTGTGCTTGGTGTTTGGCAATAGACTCACCACCTATTCCAAGGGACTTAAACCTAACTGGTGAAACGTGGGAGTATAATACATTCCTCTGCCTACCCCTTCGGGGATTACAGACGTGATGTAACGTTTTTGCTGATGATTATATTGTTTATTATTCGATACTTTGAAAAGCTACATTTACCGCTAATAAAACTGTGGTGATGTCGTTAAAAATTAGGCCCTACGTTTTGTTTGTTTCGAACGTAATACGGGCGGCAGTTAAATAAAACTCGTCATGTTTCGTGGTCGCAGATACACGCCAACTCGTTAACTATGTCGTCTTGCCGTCTCTTATGCCTACGCCAGTTATTTTGATAGTAATCATGTAACACATTTAGTAAGAATATCATTCACTGTAACAGTGAAAATAAAATAGAAATATAAAATCGATGCGCCAAAGACTTTTTCTAATACTCATTATGTATATAAGTTTACGTCGTCATCGGCTACAGTCTTTATGTATTATTCTAAGAAATGTATGGTACATCCCATCCCATCCCAATGGCAGAAAGATATCAGTCGTATTACAATAATAGTCTCGTATTTACGTACAACTGTATCTATTATAGTAAACCAACCCTTTATTTCAACTAACGCGTTGCGAAAACGGAAATAATCGTTCTGCATTAAAAGGTCTGCCTACATATATAGCAATCTAGAACTGCTTAAAAACAGAAGAGTAATTTCTCAAGTATATACGGCTTAAAGCGGTACAAAATAATATATACAGATCAATAATGCTAATAACATTAGCTTTGTCTTTCATATTTCATTATTAGGATTCATACAATGTGAAAATAAATAAATGAATAAAAAAAATCTAGACAGACAGAATATATGTACATATTAAGCATTGTGAGACACGCCCGTCTTTCGTATAAGCTCTCAATAGGAGACGTGATATGTTTTATTCATAACGCCTATACGCTCTGATCAGCTTTTCGCAGAAATATCTCTTTAGGCTTGCGTATACCCAAGTAAAAAGAAATTATATTGTCGTGTGATAAAACAATTGGAATCTGAATTTGGGCGAATAGTTACCTAGATGTTATGCGAGAATTGGCTTTTTGTAACTGGCGCGTACGTGCAGAATTTCTAAGTATTTTAGCTTAATTATTATCAATGGTAATACATGTTATGTTCTAATATGTAACAAGAATTTTGAAAAGAATTTGCAACGAATTCGTTAAAACCCCATATTGCATACATAATCACATATAAGACATGATTAATAATAAATTAAAGACATTGCCAGGTCTTTTTTTGTCATTCTGAAGTGAAATAAAATACTAGAGTTATAGAATATTCCAGACCTTTCTCAGTTCGGACGTAATTCGCTAAGTATTCACACCAAGCTTATCCACCAACAGAGTAATCAGATCAAAGAAACTTCTCCATAGCGTAAAACAAATCAAATTCAATCGAATCAAATCATCAGATCAGATCAGATCCGATCAAAAATTCTCCATAGCATTAAACGATTAATCGTCCATGACTTAATATAACGTATTTTATAACAAAATATGTACATAGGTATTAGAAATACATAAAGGAACAATACCTATACATTACCATCTATCATACACAATGTTTTTAAGACACCAGAAAAGCATGAAACCTGCGAGTTCGACGCAAATATAAAAAATATTTCGATACCAATTTCGATGTACCGGTGAGTGATGAGGGTTCCAATGGAGAAACACAATTGAATGTCGAGGTCGTTTTAACTATAATTCGCTGTCTACAATGTATATAGACATTGTAGGGATACTAGGTACCATAAATAAAATTTTTGTATGCATTGTTTTCTATCTAGACTTGTATGCATTGCTAATTAACCTGATTCCTATTGATCTATTATATTCTTCGTCTCACCTTGCAATAAGAAGTAATCATATTGCCATACAGTACTAGAAATTCTAAGCTAGAAAAGCCGACAATACCCGATTCAGGAAGCGAATCCAGGAACTCTCGATCGGCAGGTTCGATTTCAAATACTCGACCAATGAGGTAGTCATTGTGCCCAATTTTCTTAACTAATTACACGTACATTTACTGTTACAAACATCTAAGCCTTCTCCCTTCTCCCTCCTCCCTTCACCCCTTACCCAGTACTTTCCTTTTTTCATTATTCCTTTTCTGAATTAATCCGAAGCCCGTGCCGATCGCTCATTAGCGATAAGCGCCTATCGTATTCTTATTATCTGTCAGTATTATCTCTGTTCATTCGATTTTGTTCTTTGTTCTTATTATTATCTTTTGTGTACAAGGAACAATATCCGTAATGTATTGTAAATAGGCTACGGGTTTGTTCCTTACTTTGTGAGTCTGGTCACAATGTGTTGGGTTTAATCATATGAACGAAAATTAAAGAGTCATTTGCCTAGCCGAATGGTTACAGGCATAGTGGCAGGAATTTCTTTGTTCCTATAAAAACTGTAGACTTTGGAATGTATTTGAAATTATGTGCTTCATACAAATCTTAATTTAGCAATAGAACTTAACATAAATAAATCAATAGATACTGTTAGTAAAGTACATTATCAGCCCGTCGTCCACAAAACGAATCCTGTACATAAGCCATGTTGCATGTGTTACGTTGGAACGAACACATTGTTTAGTAAAACGTGTACGTTCCTTCCAACAAACTACTTTGTCATTGACTAAGCGCGAGATTGTCTGCCAGCGTGCAGTCGCAATCTCCCCGACGGGTTCTATTCACGGGAATAAAGAGTAAAACCGAGTACTTTTCCCATAGGATACGCGGGATAAACGCCTCTTTTGTGTGCTGCGTTCCTTCAGAGTTTTTAATCTGCAACGTAATTATTTCTAACTAGTTGTTACCTACGGTTTCGCATAGACGTGTCACGTTTTTCAGAAAATGTTCATATTGTGTATGGCCAATAATTAATCTACTGATTTTTGTAGTCAAAAACAACGTGGCAGTCAGTGCTTGGAAGCAAAAAGCTGAAGAACGCGCTGGAGATCCTCCTGCAGTGGTCGATGGCGGGCTGGCGATGATGATGAAGACAGCAAACTTTGTTAAATTAAGTTATTCTTCCCCAAAAGCAGTCATCGCTGACAGCCCTGCCCTCCAATGACCGTGAGTCGTACCGCGGTCCGGAATAATAGAGAAGCCGGATATTGAGGACGCCACACATAAACGATTGACTCAAACAACGCACTGAGCAATGCTGGATATTGTTAACTTCTTCTCACATCTTCAAATTATAATTTATCTTTATCATTCATGTACTTATATTCCGATGTCTTGGCAAAATTCATGACGTAGATGATGTCAACTTGCACTTGGTAAACTTTTTCGACGAAATCACAGGTTTTTGCATTTATTTACAGAAGTAACAAATGTGTTACCTGATATTAGGTGTCCATAAAAATGAATATGGAATGTCGTATCACTTAGTGCTGAAGTAATACATGAAATAAAATGTCTTCCTTGCTTTTCTTGACTGATAAGTTCGTCATCATCATCACCTTAGCCTTTACCGTTCCACTGCTGGACATAGTAATAAGTTAAAAAGCTTAATTACTTAATATATGTCCCCTTTTCCTGCCTTCAAAACCGCAATACAATAGTGATTCAAGGTGCAAACAGATGTACATACTCGTAGGTAACGTTAGCGACCCGTGCCGAAACTTAAACAAGCGACCACCAACTCGAAAATCTTTCACCATTAGATGATTCACCGCCTTTCATCGCACATAGCGAATACCAAACAACATTGCTTGTGTGTCCGTTGGCAGATCTCCCTCCGTCATTATCCATCGTGCTAACACGTCCAAGTTAAAAATGATTACCTACTAAATAAAATCCCCGATTCTCATATCGTACCTGATGAGATTACGCGGCGGACGTGCGGATCATATTATATTACGAGATACACTTACGACCGATATATAATGTTGTACATTGCTCAGTGAAAGTATTTTTGATCGAAAACGGAAAAATGATCATATTTTTCTCATCCGTATTTATAAAGAAAAGGTATATTTAATATATTTAGGAAAAGCATATTTGTTAAGAAGTATGTATG
>DWMF01000487.1:0-14545 GCA_018244815.1 Parelbella polyzona | reverse complement strand
TACTTTATCAATCATTCACATCGCATTAGTCTTCACAGGATCCTGTGCCGTGCTATCGAGAAACGTTCTAGTAGATTTAATGGTATGTAGGTAAGTAATTATTAATCTACTTTAAGTAGCGAGAGGTGTTTCTTCAACTTTATCAAATACAAACCTTTCTCTAAAACTCTATTTTTTTGGAGTCACAAAGCATAGCTTCTCACACCGTTTAATATATAGATTATGATTGTTTCGATTGCTTTTAAGTTTAAAATTAAACGGCCGAGTATGCAGCATGAGAGGTTATAACTGCTATTGTAGCAAGTACCAGTTATTTTGGTAAAAGTTTATAAAACACGTTAATTTTCGAAGAGTGCGGTTCACGAACTTTTACAATACCAATTTTAAACTTACGACTACTTATCTGGTTTCGAACGGACGCAAATGGAAATTGGAAATTGCAACGAGCAGAATCGTCTCAGTGAGAGAATTTGCGTGAAAACTTGATATGGACAATCAAAATTCGAAAGGAATTGGCAGATTTCGTGCAACTATCGGTAAAAATAGTTAATTACGCTTTCATACATAAGTAGGTATGTAGAATATTTTAGACTCATATTATGCCCGGTGTTACCTAACTTTTTATTGGTCAATAGCAGAATGGAACGAATGTCGTATTCCAGAAACGGATCTAAAAAATCTATATTTGTAAATTTTGATTTATAAACATAGACAATATTTTACAAATAGATTTCTTTGAAAGCGTTTGTGGGTAGTCTAAAGGCTTATAATGTATTCCCATAGTGCTCCATTTATCCATGAATTGGAGATATTGCCTCTTTATATGTTTACCTTCAAATGTTAACATCATGATCCGACAAGCTTCTATCGTGATATACCGCTATTCCCCAAAATTTACATAACGTACTCAGCCGAGAGGCTTGCATTAGGTATGTCAACATGTCTAGACAACATATACGCGACTATTCGAGGCTATAAAAAATTAAGGCTGGCAACAAAGTAAATTACATCAGATTGTTTTATTTATATCAGAACAATAATCTTAAATAATAAATGATACTTTATACATATGTTGGTATTTAAAGAATTTATTTTAAATGACACTTGACAATTGTAATTTAAGTCTCGAAATAAAATAGTCGTAAAACCAAATAAATTGTACTTTTTATTTAGTAACTCTCTACAATTTTAGTATATCTAGTAAGTACAGATCTATACTAGTGAACGTAAGTGGATCTATTGATTTCATAATATGACTAAATTCATTTTCGTCAAAGTTAGGTTACTAACTACCGCGACAGCCTCCCCTGTTCGTCTCCCCCCAAGTACCAGCTTCATCGGAGCCCACAATTTCATAAGATACAGATATACGTCATAATGTAACATGTGGAAAGGAGACTCTACGTATTGGCTCTACTAAGACAATGGATCCTTGATACCTTTTTAAGCAGCAATACCGTTTTGATATTATAACATTGCACCTGTGACTCATGAGTACATTTATTACATAACTTCTATTGAGGCAACCTTTGTTGTACCTCGTAAGTTCAACCTGTACACGAGAAGTTTTAAATAAGTCTCATTATCGTAGCAGCTGCTACGTGTGGTCGTAGCTCAGGCTACGAAGCTACCACACTTCTCGTTTCTATGCAAAACACCGCTATATATTATCCCAACTGTTCTTAATGACTTACAAGACACTTAGGGTCACATTATGCGTAACATAATATAGTATTAAGGCATGTTTTATATAAATAATGTCTTTGTACTTAGTAAATAAAGTGAGCTCTTACAGATTTTATAGTGTTAATGTAGACTAGTATTTGTCGATGTAGTGGTCAAACATTGCTTATTTAACTACCTGACGAATATTAAACTGTATAAGTGTAATTTATTCGTACATTATTATTATTTCGTCACGGATTCGATTCAATGAGACTGTTGTCTGCCCCGTTACTTGTCTCTTGAACGACAAAAAATTGAAATAACTGTATTTCTTTCTCAGTATCTAAATATAAGTATATAGTATAAGAACATATGTACATAGTATAAGTATACGGTAAGTATAAGTATGTACATATGTATTAAGTTATATGTTTAACTTCGGATTGTTTAACTGTAATAAGCAGCCGTAGAACGGAATCGCAGTGTTAATTAGTTTACTCTGTAGGAAATTATTGCAGTGAAAAATTATTATCGCTGGATGTAAATTCCCGCGGCGTTGAAATTTTATCTCCAGTTTCAGTGTCTTAAGACGAACATTAAAATAGTGTTTGTGGATTTTTCTCGCCGCGTGGAGGTGAATGTACTTGTCGGCTTGAATTTTTTTTTTTTTTTTAAATGATTATTGCGAGTGATCTCGTTATGGTAATTAGAATAATAAATATTATGTTGGAAGTAAGACTTTGCCACTTTAAGACTTTGGGCACATAAAAGACAAGTGGATAGAAGGTGAAAGGTCGACATACAGGATGTACAGGCAGAAACTGAATGCAGAGAGCATAAAGTAGAGGTGACAAGAAGAGAAGAAGCGTACACAGGCGGTGATGATGATAATGATGTAACTACATATTACATACGATATTATAAGTATTGGTCGACGTAGCCAAGTTTTTGTTGCTGACATCTTAGTTGCCACTCCAGGATACTTTAAGAGTTTGATCGTTTACGTTGCTTCGGTGATGCTAGCACTTGTCGATACAGATAAATGACGTAACCTATCCTTTGGAAATTATTATGTCCAGCTGTTCCCATTAGCTTAACTATATTAGCTGCATACTGTTTAAAAAAACATTTATCTAAACATAACATCAGGCATGTAGTGGCCGGAAGGATAGGCAGACGACTGTAGTACAATCCCCGTTCCATCAGTTACGTTTACGTTCAATCATGGAGTAGGTGGTGAGCCTATTTCCGTACACTGGGTACAGTTACAGACTATGAGCTACTACAAGGAATTTTAGGTTTAAAAGCCAGTGATACTAAACGCCCCTAATCGCCACTTCCAAATAATGCAAAGATTTATTAAACTTTTATTCTAACGTTCACCCATCACACGCCTACCGATCGTGGTGTTGTTTAACTTTATAATCCGATAAATCTGTAATACAGTCATTGATATGATCAGTTGATGCGCGATATTGGCGTAATACAGTTCGCGGAAATGGATTTTAATGTGCTATACAAATCGCATTAGCATATGCTTAAAACGCTATCGATGGATGTTAAACCGTTTTTGAGGTTAACTGTGTTATTCTATTCAATAGAAAAAGTATTCATTTTGCAATATGTATTTTAAATTATAATATTTTCATCGTCATCAATAATGCCTCTGTATAACTGGTGTTCAATGGTTCGTTGATCGAGTTTTTGTAAGCGCGTTTGCAGATCAAGAGATCCTAAGTTCGATCCCCGGGTCGGGCAAAAAATTAGGTTTCTTTCTTGTCTGGATTTGTGCCTGCTGTATGGCAATAGGTTTACCCCCTATTCAATGAGAAGCATAACATAGCTATTGAATCGTGACTCTAGGGTATACTTCTACCTACCCTTTCGGAGAAACATGGGCGCGATGTTGTGTTATTTTACTTCCCCTGTTGGCTACGGGTTTTAACGATATGTAGCACTTTTCATAACAAACAAGTATAACTTTTCGTAACATTGATAATTAAATATATCATTTATTTTAGATTTCTACCCGGGAACGTAACTTATTGCGAGTAATAATTTATACAGTTTTTTTTTATTACTAATAAACTTTTCATCAGTATCTATATTTAAATCCGTATAATTAAAGTCTATTTACGTCTGGTTAAAGTCCGGCGACCTACCTGCGACCGACGGTAGGTCATGAAGTAGGTCCTGGGATGGGTCTGAACTAGTTCGGCTATCCTAAAAAAACATATGTCAAGTTAAGTCTGCCCAAATTGTTATCGTGTTTACTATTTAAACATAGTTTTAGGGTTTTAATATACATAGTATATATTAAAATTATATTCCATTCTATGAAATTACTTAACTGAGTTTCTTTAATAATAAATTATCCCCGTATGCAATTTTAAATAAACAAAAGGAAGGTGAGGAAAATATTATTATACTTAACTGAACGAATCGGAACCCAAATTATAACTTACATAATTATTATTGAAAGCATTTCTGAACTTTTAATATAGGCACTTAATTACGTAGATATATAGTGTTTAGTTGAGATATTCTCTGATTTCGACAAGTATGTCGAAAATGGCGCTTATAATATTTAAGCAATAAAGCGTGCAGATAACGAGAGGATGCCTGATTCCGCATTGGGGTACAAATGCTGAATAACATGTTGGTATTCTCCACTTTCATTCACGTTACATTTATCCATTACCTATTTATAATAAAGTAATAAAAATAATTCATGGAGAAAAACAAAATATCACAGTTGTATTTGCCTTAAGGGATAGAGAAATGTACTATACTTTCGAGATTTACCTATCACGTTATTTGTGCTATCATGGAATAACTTATTACCACACACAGGACACAAATCCAGACTCCGAGTGACTGCTAAGAAACTTTAAGTTAAAAAAACATGTAAGTATATGTTCAAAGATTATTTTTAGGAGGTATATGATAGGAACACTTACAAATGTTATGAGACTACAAAACAAGAAGAAATCTTACTACGTGCCTTTTTTAGATAGAATAATCACTATAAAAGTTTAACAACTTTACAAGTCTTAAGTATCTTAAGACTAGTGCTACTTAAATACATTACGTAAGTTTCAAACGTTAGTCGCTCTTTGGCTCTCACAAAGACACTACTAACTGCCTTGAACAGCAATAAAATTTATGTTAAGCACACTTATTATTGATGTCAACTGCGTTTATATATATTATACGCCTTTAAATAAATTATTTTTATGTCTAACACCAAGTTTTTAAGTATGCAATTTTTTTACATCTAATAATTTATTTATAGCTACACGAAAATGAAATTTGTATGTCGAAAATACGAGAAAGTAGAATATTTTATAACAATTATACGATATCTATGTATAGAGCTAATAATAATTATTTAATATTGGTTAATAAAGCAAGTAATATTACTTAGACCGCTGTTTTCCTGTTGTGTCTAATACTCGCTGAAAATGACGGCTAATAATTATTAGTAAATTCATTCAATGCTTGTATTAAAATCATGGAGTGCGTGTTTTTTTGTAGTTTGCAAGTATTTTTTACATTTAAGTAGTTGCATGTGATCGGAGCGCAATTGGTGCGCGAACATAGAGGATACTCAGCTTTATAATAAGCCATAAAAGTCAGCACTTACCGTTACCGAAATAGGTGCATGATTAGATCCTTACTAACAGAATTATGACGTCGGTATGATGGATGCATACATCGGCGGCTAGGCGCTCCTCCCTACAATCAACACCACATCACTCAATGTCCTACTCCATAATTACTATCCCAGTACACGAAGGCTTTATGAGACGGTTACAACAAAACGTAGCAGTTTGTTTTTCACCTCATATTATTAACTAACTGTAAAATATTTAATTGACATATAACATACATTTCTATAACAAAACATATATGTAGTTAGGAATGCTATTTAACTGCGTCAATATTAGTTAACTTTATCAAAGGTTCAACTTAGTCTTTTATTTAACAACGTAGTCAAAATGTTTAATGATACATTAATATGATGGTCTCAAAATCTTAAGAGGGGGTGACCGAGCGTCACCGTGTTATCTATCAGTCGTAACTTTGCGATAGATTAGACAGATATTATAACAACAGTTTGGTTACTTTTACAATTGAAAGAGTGTGAACATTGTTACATAGAAGTAATTTTATAAACATTGTTACTTTTATGTAACAATGTTCATAAACTGAAATGAAGTACACGATGATTAATAGTTTAGAACATACATATATCCGAATAGGGTATTAGCGGATAAACAATTTGAAGAGTACGCTACCTCCGCAAATAAGAGTATTATGCCGAACTCCTGAAACTATCGAGGTTGGGAAAATATTTATTGTTATTTATTCTCCTTGTAATTTCTTAAAGTCTGGTTTGTAATCCAAATGCTCAATGCTTTTGGTTAAACAGGCTGCGCAAAAAGATGTTACTGGTGACTCCAGTGAGCCTTAAAGCACAAAACAGACAAAACCCGGGCTTATTCACTGTATTCTTTCGCCTTTTAAACGGTCTTATTCTGTTAAAATATTTTCTTGTTAATGATCGGTACAAGGTAATGAAGGGCTACGAATGAGAACATAAACTGTTATCACATAAATACGAACGTATTAACCAAATTAGATTGAAAGCAAATGGTTTTTTTTTCGTAGGAGAGTCTATTCTGATACATTATACATATATAAATATGTCTACGCTAAATTTTTTAAATATTATTCATGTAGTTTTTGGTCTTTACTGGTATAAAAGTGTTTGATACCAACTTATCATCATCACGGCATCAGACATAATTTTTTTGCCTAGTTTGGCATAGACTTTCTCCGAAGTAAGTCGAAACTCTGGGCCCTCCGGTAATTGCATCAAATCGTTACCACTTTGAAACACACATCATCGATATGTGAGAGATGTTTCAAATATCTCTAACTTTACAAACGTTACGTGTTTCTTCTACATTCATATTACACTACTCTACTGTACTCTTTTCATACATGCACCGCGGTTTGGAGATATTCAAGTGAACTATTAATAATATATAGCACGGTTTGAGAGTACGGTGATTCAATTCAACCGCGCTAAGTTGTCACTACTTAAATGCATTACCAAGTTTATGCATGTAGCAGGGCATGCCTAAAATAACAAAACACTAGCAAGCAACCACTGGACATACGACTCAGGAAACTAATTCAATATTACTCTGCTCACAGGAGTTTAAAGTTGCAGATTTAGTTATGCTATTATGCGTTAATCTGTCTATTTTTGATAACCGTTGGAATAGACGAGTTCGAAAGAAAGTGAACAGCTGAAGATCGAGAGTAACGAAACGAACGAGTAACGAGAGCGAACGGAAATAGACGGATGTTAATGATGATTCATTGGTGAAATGAAACAAGAGATATTTAAAAAATTGTCTTTAAATTATTTTGATGAAAGCTCTTTACGTTGTTAATTCACTTTGTTATTGCCATTTTGCTTTTGATATTCCGATCATTCTTTTGCTGGTTTCAAGTATAGGCTTCGTTGTATAAGCTTCAATCAATAGAAGTTAATTGACCAAGATATGTATATAGGTTTTTATCAACATATTTTCATTAAAATTGTACATATTAGCGCTTGAGGCTAATGTAATGTAATGTAGAGAAACAATGTAATGTTGCGAAACGTTTGCTATTAAACGGTATTTATAATTTAAATAAATAATTTTCAGTTAAAAAACTGAGACAGATATTAGGTGTGTATATATTTTTTGGTACTTCAATTTGTTACTGTATCCAGTTTAGGATATGAATTATAGATAATGAAAACGCGGCAGTAGCGGTGTGAAAGATAGCTACAAAACTTTCCACTTTCGTGAAGGTAAAAGTAATTTAACTTGATAAGACTACTATTTGCTAAACTAGTGTGTTTTTCTTGCGCTACTAATAAAACATTCAGTTAACCGCACTGTGAAGTATTACAACTTTTATATCATTATGAACTATTTTACAAATTAGAAAACTTTTTAAACATAGCATTTATATTTAGGAATAGGCGGTGTTGTAAAAAATCCATTGTAATATTTTATTTACTGTGTCAATTTTTATTTGATGAGTTTTTAAAATATTAGGCAAAACGGTATTCATACTAAGTATCCTATTCATGATAAATAAATATCAATTAAACTTTTTAACGGATTAAGGTTATCTGAAAAAAAAAAAACTAAAATAGCTGTAAGTTTCTTTTTTAATAAAGCAATGTAAATGATATAGGTACTATTTATCAGTTTATTGTGCGGCTCTTTAAATTTTTATTAGATAATTTTTAGTATTTACGAAACAATTTAATTGGATACGCCCTTAAAGGAGGTCAGGTTAAAGTACTTTGAGTACACAAATGCTTATGATGATTTTGATAAAAGACGAAAAGGCGAAAGAAGTTTGTCACGATCGCAATCCTATGAGAACCGTTAGAAGCCTGCCCTTGTGGAAAATACGTTTGTTGTATATACAACATGTGCGTTACTTTAAAACTATACAATTATTTGGATATACATCACCCTTATCAGCTTAGTCCTGGCCACTACTGGACACGGGCTCTTTCATAGCACGCCACTGAACTTAATCGTTAGCGCTTCGCATCCAGCCATTGCCAGCCACTTTGTATTAACGTCACTTCACCTAGCTGGAGGTCGTATACCTTTGCCGTATACTTTTATGTTTGGATGTATATTCTTAATAGTTATTTGAAAATACTTAAAAAAAATTTTTGTAAATTATGTATATTAAAACTGTACTAATTAAGAATATTAAAATTAAATGTAAGGATTCATTAGACTAGTAGAAGTGTCAATGCTAGCCAGTGAAGTTGAGTCACAAGTATCATTAAATAGTTTCAGTTACTTCGCACTAACGCGCGGTTTGAAACTTTTATTGGGCATGATTGCACGGTGTATTAAGACCCAGTTGTTTCATTACATCGCCCACAATTCTGCGGTATTACTAAGGAGAAATACACAACAAAATGAAAAATTACCATGTTTTAAAGAATTTCTGTAAGGTAATTTACAGGGTCGGTTGTGGAAACTTCTGGTATGAAGGAAACGAAATTGAGATCGGTAACAGACAATTGTACACACTATATCAATGGTTTGTTTTCTCTTTGTACGGTTTAATGACCATACTGGAGATTATTGCGGCCGTTTTTGGCGAATATCCCAAAGATGTCAAATGTGACGCGGTGAGTTTAGCAGTGAGTCATACGATTCTAATGATACAATTTTTCTTCTTCATGTCAAATAGAAGGATAATAATGAAATTGAATTACGACTTGGTAAAAGTGTCCGAATTGTACGAGCACGATACACTTATGGCTAAGCAATATCGAATCATGAAGATTAACGTAATAGCATATGGCACTAGTGTTATTAGTTCAACTTCTTGCTTCGTGTTTGATGGCTTGAAGAAGATGCAAGACGGTAAGTCCTTATTAAAGTTGTAATTTGCTAAGAAGTTTCATCATTATATTAATAACTGTACAGTCGCTTAAGCGCAAGCAGTATTCTTCTTTAAGTTATGTTCAAGTTCAGTTTTACTTTATCACAAGGTGAACACTTAGTGAACCGTCAATATGTCTGGATTTAAATGTGTTGATACATCACGAAGCGAAAACCGGTTTCTACATTATGTTTTTCTATAATAAAAGAAGGTGACTAAGAACATTTAAACCAACATCGCTACTGTAGTCACCAGCACCTTATTTGTACAAATGCTGTAATCAAAACAGTAATTACTAGTTATGCTAATTACAAGACATGCACAGCGAGTAGACGGTTCACATGATGGTGAGTGATTCCGTTGCCCTGCATCATCAAAGTAGCTACCGATGTGTTGTCTGTTTTCATAGCTTATTTTAAATTTTTTTATTGTATAACCTGACATATTATAGCGAAGAACTGGACATTCAGGTAGAGGGACGCTTTGTAGAATAACTTTAAAAAATTCTAACAGAAGTGAAACCACTATTGTGTGAAAATTTTGAATTTGAATTTGAATAATAAGCACTTGTTCGCCAAAGTGATGTAAAAACATGAACAATATTCGATATAACGTAATTGCTTTCATATACATGTTTATTTATAGGATCCAATTTCGAGACGGTAATTACGTATTATCCATCGTTTGAAGATGACTCCTCATCAGCGACTGTTTTCCGGATCATTACTACGGCGCTTCTGTTCGCGATGATGTTCACCATGATAATCACCGTGCATGGACTAACGATTATTATTTTGATAATGTTCAAGTACAAATTTATTACACTGAGAAACTATTTCGACAATTTGCACGAACAATTCGAAACGAACAACGTGCCTGGTAAATCAAAACAAGCCGTTGAAAGGTTGACAAATGGATTTGTTGAAGGCATTACGATGCATAATGAGCTTATAAGGCAAGTACTCTGATATAATCTCACCGTCTAACAGCTTTATAATGAACTTAATATGATTTAGTAGTTTAGAAAGCGGCTAGCCTACCGTCGTAGACCTGATAAGGTTGTTGATTATAAGCGCTCTGTATGTTGACAAAATTAGGTGCCGCTTTAGATACATACACTTACCTACAAATTTTGAAAATAAAGCAAGCAATTTCGAAATGAAAGAGCCTATAAAATAGTCGTTCTCAGTTATTTTCTTACATAATAGAAGGTTTCTTACCTTTAGGACTTTCTAAATGTTTGCGACTGATTGATGAGCGACATAGTTGTGTTTGTATCTGTTCTAATCTACACTGAAGCGATGATTTTGAGTATGTCTAAACCCTCCCCGATTTGCATGCAGATGCACTGTAACACAGTAGTTAATTTTGGTAATAACTAAAATGTTAAAAGTCATAAAATGTTTTCTGACTAGTGAAACTACGGAGTGTCTTCTTTGCTGATTTTAATAGAATAAGTCGTCAGCCAACTTATGTACGTTCGCAGGGCGTGATTAATTTGTTCTAGATATTAAATATCGATAAATCTGTTCTAGAACGTTCTACGACAAACATAAGACAGAAACTGAATCTTATGCCTACTTACCGTTCAGCTTGTTTCCAACAGGAGGCCCACATTTGTATATGGTTTTAGTAACTCAGACTATTTAATTAAATGATTGCAATGTTTAATATCAACGAATTATTCTCGCCAATAGAGTGCCTATAGTTAACTGCGGTGGTTTGTTGACATGTTATAACCAATGCTTATTTAAATTAACCTTTTCAGGTTATCAAAAGAATTCGATAAAGCCGTTGGTACCGTACTGTCTCTTCAGCTCTGTCTAAGTTTCTTCACCGCTGTTTCGCTTCTACTACAAATAGCAGTACGATTTCTTTTTATATATATAGGTGCATTTATCTAAAAAATTGTCTATTGTGTATTAATTATATATACAATGAAAGTGGAATATTTATTTCAATGGCATAATAGATGGTCCGTTGGTCCAGTGGCTAGTGAACATGACCGTTGAGTCGGGTGTCATGGGTTCGATTCCCACCTAGAAGAAATATTTATTTTATGATATAAGTTTTTGTTCTTTTTTCGTGTGTAAAAATACATATATAAGTATATGTGCATATGTATATTATGTAGTTTATCAGTATATATATTATTACACTGTGTGTGTTTGGTTTAAAGCTTGCAGATCACTTGTCGTTCGCCGCGAGTCTGAAAATTATATTCTTCGTGACGGCCTTATATTTCTTGTTGGGTTTATTTCTTTGTTGCGCAGGAGAGATTACATATCAGGTAATATTATCGTCTATATTCATAGTTGATACTGAAGTTGTAGTAATATTTTACCGAGTACCGAATTCCAAAAATCTCTATTATTATACATCTGTTGAGTCTTGGTCTCCAGGAGCTGCATCCATCAATATTCGCATTGAATATTAATCTGAAAAATAATAGTAAAGAATATAAATATATTTATACATATATGTTTGTAGTCTCGTCATATGACCTCCGTAGTCCATATCACTGATGCAAGTAACAAATACGTCTATCTACCCATTCTGGCTCCGATGATTTATACCGCTTCTCCCATGTCAGTCGTGACTGCCGTCAATCTGTCACGGCCCGCATCGGCGATAACTGTTGGCGCGAGCCATTGATTAGCGATAGGACGCTTTTGTTCCTCTGTCCTCACAAAGTGCATTCTGGTAGTTTCTTAGTTGTGTTCTATATTTAAAATTAAAAATAATGTTATTTAAAATCGGGGATTACAGGCGTGATGTTATCCACGTTTTCTTTATATTTAAAATAGGTGATCGAGTACAGAAACATTGTATTTTGTAATAATAAGCAGGTGTTTTTATTCAGGCCTCATTACTATCAAACTCGATCTTCTATTGTGGTTGGTACGCATGCGCGGCGCAACGCCATTCGAGGCGGAATTTGCGGAGATTGGCGCTGCAGGCATGCACACAAGCGCAGCGCCCGATTATCATGAAAGCCTTCAAAATGTTTGAACTCACTTACAGTACGTATCTTATGGTAAGTATGTATTCTCATTACGTTTTTAAATAGAACTCGTATCAGCTGTGAAATACGATGGTGCTTCCATCTAGGCGATAGCTCGCCTAGACGGTACTGTCTTGCGTTGAGTAAGAATATTATGCTACTACCCACATTAAAGTACGCTCAAGTGAGTATTCTAGTTCTATGTACAAGCATCACGTTTAGTTATGTTCACATTGACGTACAGTTCATAATACCTTCTTTTATCTCTTATATTTTACATTATATATATTTTGGTGCTTCCACTGCCTCGTTGGTTGAGTGGTTGCAAGTGCGACTGCAGACTGCCGACGCATCATCTACTCCATGGGACGTAAACGTAACTAGTGAGACATGGGAGTGTACTACACTCCTCTGATTACCCCTTCATTGATTGTAGGGGTAATTTTACGTTTATATATATTTTGGTTTTAAATCGGCGCCAGTTGAGTGATACTCAGATTAATCTAGTGCTCAATTTATGTATTATGGAAGCGTTGAACCATGATACATACTCTTTAGTATCTCATCATACCTCATATAGTATCTCAGCGTAGTATCACATCTCTAGTATCAATAATCATGTCTAGCATCTCAGGTGTACATTTTCTTTATTAAAAGTTTCCAGGTTTCTTTTTTCTATACACCCTTGGCATCGTGTATAGGTACATAATGCGGCGTAAACGTATAATTTCATGCTCGTATATTATACATTTCAAACAATAGTAGAAAACGTGACAATTTATCCATATTCCTATTAGTATAATAAAGTTATCTGTAGATAAAACTATTATTGGACTTGCATTTATGCATATTTGTACGCCAAATAATGTCTAAATCTTCTAAACGGTAAAACGAAACTCCACTTATATAATAGCGAGTAGTGTTCAGTCCGCCGCTATTCTTGGTACGTTGTTTGTTTTATTCCACCTTGCATTGTTAACTTCACGATCATCATTGTAATTCTATTTGAAATGTTCGAAATAACGTAAGTGTATCCGAACGATATGTTTCAGGTGGTGAGAGGAACGTATTCCGTGGTTGTATTAATACATGCGCAAAATCAGTAGAATATTGAAATTTGAATATCGAATAGAACGCTAACGTTCAAATTTTTTTTTCTTTAGTTGTGTATAACATTAAACGCTTGCATTAATGATCTGTGTATTTAATCTTGATCGTATAAAGATCTATCTATGTAATATGTTATAGGTATACCTACATGTATTCTTCAAATGAATTTTCTTCGTGCAAGAAAATCACTATATCATTTTCAATAATACGAGCGATAGCTGTTAAGTTCGAGGTTGCGTGTATGGTATAAATCTGAAGTACCTAATTACATGGTCCTTATCGATGATGTTATTTTACGGAAACTTTTTACTTTGCTATCTACATACTTACATACATGTTGATGTATGCGAGTCACGTACACATTGTATATAGACGGAGATTGGTAATTTCGATAAGGTTACTGTTTATCGTCTTAAGATTTCTGTACCACATGCAAATATTGAATATTTTAATATTACGCATTGCGTGCTATTCATGGTCTCGTACTCGTTCATGAATAAGCGATGTTACTTCCTGATGAATTCGCAACAACTGAATATTAATAGCTGATAACACAGAATTTGTTATTAATACAAATATCATTTGGTATGTTTTGGTTGCTCGATCAGTAATATACTATTTATAACAATCTTGAATAGAAGAGGACTCGCACCTGCGGCTCTCTAAGTGTTCCACGATAGATGTTTCTCCTGGGATCTAAGTTAGAACGCCTCGTGTTTCGGTGCGCCTGCCAACGACTAGCTACACATCGGAACATATTACTGCTAGTTTAGTTCTGTTAATATAATATTCTTAAGCAATAGCGTGTACATGTTTATTTATTTATATACATAGTCCGTTTATTATACTAGATTGGTAATTTTTTATAACGATTATGAAAAAATACTGGATAAAAAAGCTGGTTTCGGTTCGATGTACAGTCTAACAAGAGCTTAAATGTTTAAACAAAGGATACATTTGACTGTCGAGTCTTAAGACAATAAACATACACATTTCCATAACATATCAATAAGCTAGATGATACAAAAATCACCTAACTAAATTAAAGAGCGTATAGTATCTACTAAATTTTGAACGTAACAGAAGACCTTCCAAAACGTCTGTGTACAAAGAAACCTTCATGTACATGTATAATAAATATATCGTCCTTGTATAATGTGTAATAACTGCAGACAAGGCATCCGTTTCAGACATGGTTAGTAAAAAGCTTTCAGCACGGAAAAACGTACTAACGAATGTTACTGCTTCCTACGTACAGGCATGTTATTAGCAATA
>DWMF01000486.1:0-14553 GCA_018244815.1 Parelbella polyzona | reverse complement strand
CTACGGTTCCCCTATTGTTTCTTTAAACATTTCAAAATACGACAAATGTTTCGTGTGGGCGTCGGTGTTTATTTTGCTCACAATACGTATTTATTTTTATATCGTTGACAGTAATATAAGATTTCAATAAACTACAGAACATATTTATATTTCGTATACAATATTTTCATCCAAAATAACTCTTTATATGTAGGTATGTAAATCATGTTCTAATATTTATTCTGTCTGGGTTAAAGCATATTAATATTTCCATATATAAGTGTATGTATGTATGTAGTTTATCAGCCGTACGGTGATCCCATAACATAGGCTCTGCCTACTTTGAGATCAGTAAAAACCTACTAAAAATAAAAATCTACTGTTGCTATTTTTATTAATTTTTTTTAATTATCTCTTAATCTTCAATAGTTGGCGTTAAACAAAATTTGATGCTTGGAATTTTATTGGATATATCTTTACCATTCGCAGTACATAACACTAATCACCCTGAATGTACGTTAGAAGCAAAAAGCGATTTGTATAGATACGCCCAGAACCATTTATAGCTTTGCCTCATTCTACAACTGCCTGCGGCGCGGCAAAAGGAGAATAATAAAGTTGAGAATCCATTTATATATCTGTAGATAGACATTCCTAGAATAAAAATAACTGTATTGATTTTTTACCGTATAATGTTTTTGTATGTGTGGGTGTTGCAAATGTCCGTGGGCGAGCGGACGACTACCACTACGTGGCCTGTCTACGTGTTTGTCAGGTTCGACGTCAAAAAAAATTGCTGCTAGTTACGTAATATTACGCCTGTAATCCCCGAAGGGTAGGCGGAGGAATGTAATACAGTCCCACTCTTCACCAGTTAAGTTTACGTCCCATGGAATAGGTGGTGAGCCTATTGCCAGCTACAGCCTTTTACACCGTTGTTGAGCCACAAATTAACTTCATTTATAATAAAATCTGAACATTGCCCCTCCCTGAGGGTTTATTGCGCACCATTTCCACGCTGGACATATGAGTTGGAATCGGAGTCATGGCTTCTCGAACCGAATAATCACAATAAACTAACATGATTTTAACTTCGGTGTAAATTGTTGCTAAATTCATAGTTTACGTGGATCTGGGTTTATGCAGCACTCGCGTAGGTAGATTTATTTATTTTTAGGTTTCGTTACATATGTGTAGGTATATATATACGTATAATATAACTGGTAAATGGTTGGAGTGTGCTACACTCGTCTCCCTAACCCTTCGGGAAAATCTAAGCGGTATTTTATCTAATAATTGACATATAAATACCCATATTATAATTTTATATTCTATTCAACTCGTAAATTACATTTTATGTTACATACGAAATCAATGCTATGGTAAAGTAGTTAATGACGGAAGAATAAAAGAGAACGTATTCACCTCGTTATTTAGTCCTCACTATTATGCGATAATTCTATCGGTTGAGGACATTAAAACAAATAGTGAAGCGAATAAAACTCGAGTATCCCCAGCGGCGACTCCACAAAACACGCCTGAGATACATCCGTAAGCTGCGTTTACGAAAATTGAATGGATCAAGTCAAAATTTCATACGATTCGTTATGCAAATATCCATTCTCATTACAATAAATTGCAGGTATATTGTTAACTACTTTTTATTTTAAATTTATAAAACTTTCGGCATTCGCTGCCGGATTTAATATTCTCCTGTTATCTAATAATAAAAATTATTCAAGACATTGAAACACACCTAAGCTGTTTCAGACCGACGAGCGCATGATAATATCGTTGACTTTCAAATGGATGACCAGATCCGGCCTTCTTGAACTTTATCGATAATTTCCTTTCTAAGCCAACGAGTTGTCCGGGCTACGAGCTCTTTAAATAATCCTAGAATAATATTAAAACAAAAGTTACATAAATAAAGCACGAGTACTCCCAGCGGTGACTCAACAAACACGACTAACTGAGTAACATCCCTAACTTGTATTTACAAAAATCAGCCGGGACGAGCGCGCGGGCTCATACAATTTGTTATGCAAATGCTGTCCACGCTACCGAAGGACGTAAGTCCGTACACTTGTCCAAAAAAATGTACAGGCTACAGCAGTTGTTTTTTTCAATCGGCGATTCTGTCATTTTTATTTGTGTCGCTACGGGACTGTTTCTCTGTCTTTTTGACATATAATTGTACTCGTCCACAACTTTGAGGGTAATGTTATCGCCAACGGGTTAGTACGGGTGTGACAGGAGACTACACCAAGGTCACAGTGCAACTCTGACCAATCCAGCAATGTACTGTTAACAGGCTTCTTCGACAATGAGCTTAATTTTAATGAATGCGTGCAAATATGTTAGAAATGAAAGTAGTCACCAGCGGCCGTAATGTGGCATGTCGGTAAGTACTCAGAGCACGTGAACTAACAACTCGGAAAACAATTTACATGTCGCCTGGCGAAGCTCCATTTCCATAACTAATTAAATTGCGGCCAAAGTTGCCGCAGGTGCTGCTGCCTCCGTTTCTAGATCAAGCGGTATATCCGTCGAGCGGTTCCAAGTTTAACTATATATCTTTTCTTTAAACATAATGAGATCGTACTTTTAAATAGACTACACACAATTAGTATTGCGTTCATATATTAAAAGCACTGACAGAAAGTAACTCTGGGTTTGATCTCGTTTAGACTTCAAGCTGTGCGTTGCTTGTAAACAAACTACATACATATATGTGATCAAGTTTAGTTAAGGTTCTCGAGTTTCAGAAATGTCCATAAATTGTGCTATTTGCATTATGCTGTTTACTTCATTCAAAGTGATAAGAAAAAAAGATTGAATAATTGGTATTCAAATAATAAAAATACTAAACTTTACTTTGTAATTAGATTCACATTTGTTACGTGTATCTCAAATGATAGTTACTACTTTCGTATTAGAAATTAATTGACTGAGGAGTAAAATTAGGCGTGTTTTACCATTTATAGGCAATTTTATATGTGACAATTTTATTGATACTATACTTATTTATTTGTGTATGTGTCTGAACGTTGTTTGTGTCCACGTGTATACTAAAGGCGACCGTCTCAGTGTTCCAGCGTAGTAACCCGTCTGTCTCTAGCAGACGTCAGTTGCAGACGTCTATGGGCGGCAGCGGTCACCTGGGATAGCTGTCTGCTCGCTTGTTGTTCTCGTCACATAAAAGAAAAGAGTATGAAAAGTGTTTGTAATATTCTCATACGTAATTTTTGATCGACAACTTTGACGCAAGCAAAACAAAGGTCCTTGAAAAAGTTATATTTAATCATAAGTTTAATCCTATGTACTTCATTACCTTATTTAATTGCTAACGGCCTCTCTTAAAAATATTTTCCATATTTAATTAAATGCCGCTGAAAGGCAAATGCGGTCCGATCTCATAGCATAAAGTATTGCACATCATAGGGCCGACTTTGACGGCAGCACTTTACCTACCTATTTGATAATTTATCAGATACACATAATATTAGTCTACTAGTTGGTTTTTGGAGATGCTAAATTATGATGCTATGTTGATTGGTGGTTTTTTCTATCGGAAGCAAAACATATTTTTAATCACATTTCGATTGTGGGTTGCATTCCTGTAATTCACCAGCTTAACTTACATATCTGTTATAACAACAATATATTCACCTCTTTGCAAAGCTTTGTTTTAATTAGGTGGCTATAACACGTATGGTACGTTACGTTGGTTCACTGAGCATTACCTGCAGCGTGCAATAATAATAACAGTTGCAGCGGGACCGATCATTTCACAAACGATTCAATTCCGGTTGGCCGTATGTGCCGTAACACTGATAAGATGCACTGGTATTGCGCAGGACAAAGCATTTAGTGAAAATACTCGTATTAGCTCCATTAAATATATCAATCTACGGTAATTCGTGGTCAGAATGCGATAAGTTACGAATACCTATTAATATTAATACGCTTTGAGACGAAATTATTTGGTAATGAAATATTGGATATGCTTCAGTAATCACTTTCCATATGTATTTGTAGATTTATTTCTCACCATCTACCTATTGCTGTTACTCAGCGCCTATAGACGATCTTTTTCACACCGACTCAAGGATGAGATAGAGATGTTCTTTCATTTTCGTTTTCAGACTAACCTTTAAGTATTGCAATAAGGCCAAGAGTGATCTGAGATTTTACTCGTATTTTAAATTGACAATTTTGTATTGAGATGTATGCTATTCCTGAGGTAGAAATGCCCTATTTCATACTGACTGCAATTATAATCAATGCCAAATGCAATACATATAAGTAATCTATGACCAAATATGTGCCTACACTATATTAATATGGAATATTATTAGCAAGGTTTTTTCTTTTTAACTCTGAACAGATATTACGCAATGTTGCCTCTCACATTATAGGCATGAAATTACGTAGTACCACTCACAGCTTGTGTGACTTTAAAAGTCAAAACAATATTGCACCAAAAACAAGAAATCGGCATTTCGCATCGCTCCAATCAGCGTCGACTAAGCGATGTGCATTTCCGTTCATAGATGGCACTGTTGCAATGGTTCGTTTCTGAGCGCAATCATTCTTTGTGCGCCGAATGCTGGCCCTTCCGGCCTTTATTTCGCTGAAATCACAGTGCTTTGTGCCCCATCGCGCTCGGATTCGTCAATTTCTTTGGCAAACGATGCAGAAAGCAATAACGAGCAAAGTTTGATTCCCACTAGGTCTAGGTACTGGTGGATGATTTTACGAAATCGAACGGTTTTGATACATTCGTTAGATGGGATCTTTGATCAAAGACAAGTAAACCTGAGGTCCAATATATTTGGTATTCTAATATGTAGTAATAACAATTGTTTTTCGACGGTTTAGATTAGAACATTTAGTTTACTATTATCAGTAATTCGATTTTAATTAAATTTTACAGAAAAAAACATCATACATCCTCTGAAGGCCTACGTGAGATATACCCCGTTTCACTAGCAATTCCCGAGTCACCACAGTGCGGGGGCTACAGAATGTTACCACAAATCACGCTTGACACGGAGCGCCTACGCCTTTGATGCATTCGCTACGACGCATAGGTTATGCTACATTGTATACTCATATTGATTATTGTATATACATATATACACATATGGCCTGTACACATTCTGTATTGCTTAACCATATTTATATAATATCTGTAATGTTTGATTGACATTAATAGCGTTCAATTAATTTATTTGGATGTCTGTAACATATGCTTTCATGAACGTAATCAAACCTTGATATGACTGAACGTATCCATCTAAAAAAATTATAATATTGCATTATTTATAATGCATGCAGATGATCCTGATGAACTAAGTTTAAAACCGGCGAGTGAAGTGGGCATATAACAGCAAGCAAGTTATAAATTCTAAGGCAATATTGAGGCTTTCAAGTAACATGTCTCGTCAAATAAACCCCGCGCTATCACAGGATGGGCGCTACGCGAAGGCTACCACAAATCACTCTAGGCACGTAGCGCCTACACCGTAGCGCCATTGGCCGCGGTGGTCGGTTACGGCGTAGCGTATACTTCGTAACGTAGTACCGTCTAAAATATATTATGTACAATACGACTACACAGGCATAATTATTTCCTTTTGTAACTAAGGAAATCCTTGTAGAGGAACGTAAGTCATTACAGTGGGGAATACCCCAGAATAAACCCGTTCATAGAATTTAATCTAATTTAAAAAAAAACGTAATACCACGTCTGTAGTCCCCGAATATATAGGCAGAGGAGTGTAGTACACTTCCACGTTTCACCGGTTACGTTTAGGTCCCGTGGAATACGTGGTGAGCCTATTGTCATACATTTATTGTAACTAATATGTATGGATATTTTAATGTTCTTTTATTTCACATAGTTTTCACATATTTGACATAGGTGCAGTTCATCTTCAAGTATAAAGTACCGTGGAGATGTTAAGGAAAAATATGTATACAATGCCGTATCGACCTAAATAGGCAAGAAGTTTTAAATAAGTAAAAAAAAAATTTTACATTTTTTATCGTTGTGCTACGACATAAAGAGAACGTTTATTTGACGTTCGAAACAATGCAATTATTTATTAAACTGGAAACTATGTGTGTCCACGTACGGTAAGTATCCGCTACCTACATCTGTTCTAGACCTACGATATCAGTTGTTACACTGTGTGATACCCGCTCGCTCAGTGCCACACCGCCGCCGACCAACGCTGCACGCGCCCGAATAACGTTTCCCAGCTTAACGTAAAATTCGTAAAAGTTCTAAAGGACACGCACTATACTAAAAATTTGTCGAATTCCAATAGGCGCGGGTCACGCGGCGATCCCTATTACGTGCGCACTCTCCTTTTCGTACTAACTTTTTGAATAGGCCTAGCTTAGTTTATAAATATTTAGTAGTAAAAAGCTAACTCAGTCGGTTGTGAACTTCGTGTAGTGTGTAGTAGTAGTTGTGGTCTAGAGTATTTCATATAATCGTATTCGTCGTAGGATTTTATATAGCAATTTCTTATAGAAATAAGGTTTATAATTGTGTAGTCTTCGACTCCGGTCCGCTGAGCCTAACGGTGAGTAAATGAATAAAATGTAAATTTCATTTACTTCGGAAACATGTTAACATGTTTGCTAACTTTTTAACTTCATGTTGATTATTACATTGAAATTGTCTGAATATAATGAAGTTGGTAGTTAATCAATAAATACATATTTGAAATCATATATACAAATTTATTTGATATCTAATTAAGTTTTAACCGCAAACTAGAACAATTTCTCTACATACAGTACTTTTACTATATTTAAATGGTTTTTAAGAGTTAATTGACGTTTACAAGTTCAAGTTATTTCAACAAAAATATTCCTAGTAACATTTTAAAAATCTTTAACCAAACTCGACAAAAAGGGTCGCAATTATATAAATTTGATTATTATATTTATGATAATATATCATCATGCTTATATTTCCTTGAAGAGTTAGGTTGAGGAGTACTACACACTTCCATGGCCTCACGACCAAGGAGGCAGTCTATAAAGGCAGTTCGTTTATATATTATATTGAAGAGCAGAAAATTTGCTTTATAATTTGATTTAGTTTTTCATTCTTATTAAATTTTTAAAAGGATTTATTTATTTATTTATTATTTATTTTTATTTACTGGATTTCAGAAATTGTACTTACTGCTATGAGATACCGTTGTTCTTGATTTGTTGAAACGTATCATGGTGGCTTCGAAGATGTCCATTATGCATAAAATAATGTCAATCTAAGGGAATGTTAGTGCATCTAAGGGAATACTAGTGCTTGAATTGAATTATCGCCAACCCTTGCATTTATTAAGTTCTTCAATCAGCGATGCTTGCATCAGTGTTATGGTTTAAAAGCTGTCATACTGTATGGTTCCAACATCCTATTTTTCAATATTATTATTATTGTACTAGTACGACAGGTCTTTTACTTGGTAGGTAGCGAGCACCGAATGCCAAATATCTTTATCGATATAAACCTGACGTGCCACATACATATCCTTTAGCATTTTAAACACGCGTACTGATTTCTGATACTTGACTTCCCTCTTAGCAAGTATTTGACCAAATCGGTCAAGCCAGATGTTTCATGGACTCCATCAGAGTGAACTATTGTTAGGTAAAGGTTCTATTTCCGTTTGGTGATTTATAATCTGTATTCAAAATTCGTTTAACCTTACATAGCGCCCCCGCCTGTCACTGTCACATTTGGAATAAATACTTAAAGATCGTACAATTGTTGAGTTTTATTAAAATGTAGGTTTATAGGTATATATAATAAAAATAGCAGTATTCTATATTAATGTTCTGAGAAGAAATTGTGTGTGTCATGTCCGTCAGTGAAACAATAAACAGACAATGATAGTGATGATGAGCTCTCTTAGATTCGAACAGTTTCTAAAAAGAAAAACTAAATATGTTTTAGAACGTATTTTATTTGTAATCGTATTTATATTTCTACTTTACAAATCGATGGCAGATTTCGTATTACAATCAAATACGTTATAAAATATCAATAAAATAGAAAGTAAATTATGAATAAAATTTGAAATGCAGCCCAAATAAAGGAAGAGTAATTTCATAAATTAGATTTAAGCTATCGTATATAGAATTATGATAGATTATGTTGTTTATTATTCATTTACAATATTAAATATATAATTTTTATTATACTTATTGATAGTCGTCAATATAGTACTAAAAATAATTGATGTATTAACTCCTAGATAACTCAAAATGATGCCGATGGATGCCTAATTTTTGAAATTTTGCCAAATCTGAAAACGTAGATTGAATACATTTATTACATCTCGCTAAATGTTTTAAATATACACTACCAACATACGTAACTAAAGTACTGTTAGTATATATACATCAATCCGCTAATATTATGTTACTATAAGTGATGTCAGGCTGCTGTTCCTCACCTAGATGTAGAGCTCTTCCAAGGTGCGCTACAACACTCGATATTTTATAAATATCCTATATAAGGCAATATTATTAAAGTACCTTTTTCAATTTTAAAAAGAGATCCTTATTACTCATTGCTTGGCTTGGCAACTTCTTCGGTGCATATTTACCGGCGTCCGAAGAGATATTGTTTTAATTTTCATAAATTATTCTGATCCCAACCCCTGACTCGCTACCCCCTTTTGTTCACGAGCAGAAATAAAATATATTACGATGCCCAATATATATTAAATATGTGTTATATTTTTTTTATTTTAAGGCAGCAAAGTATCAGAAGCAGTAACTAGCGGAACATATGATTTTAGATAGGCAGTCGACTTTTGAGAACTTTAGTAGATGCCTCAGTATGGATTAAGTGGTGCTGGGTAACGGAATAAACAGGAATAGTAGCGTTGCTTCAAGTGATAATATAGAACATAAGTCGCTAGACTTTTACATAAAAACAAAATCACATATCACATCAATAAACACAGCTTGAGTTCACCGTAAAATACTTGGTACGCGCGCCCCCTACCATTCATCTTGGCATGTTTACACTCGCCTAATGAATATTGACATTGATTGAAATGCAAATCCGGCGATGCATTCATTCATTTCTACTGAAACTCCAAAAGGTTTTAAGTCGAGAAGGGTTTAATCGCTAAATGGGTTTTCAGATTTTTCATATAAAATGAAAATTACACTATGAATATACATCGCGCTGGATGAAAACGTTATAAAGATTCTTACATTGAAAATGAGATGGTAAGCGGAACGGAAATTCCATTAGTGTAAACCAACGAATGAATTTTCAGGGGTTAGGGTTTCATAGGGTTTCATAACGTTCATAACCCTGAAACGTTAGTGTATAGCAAACAATAGCAGAATGCTTCCAGCTGTTTGCTGTAATAGAGTTTATGTAAATTCAAACACATTTTAGCTTAATTGTAACAAAAAATCGAATAATGAAGAAAACCCTTATATAAGACAAACCAAAAATTTATTTAAAAAAATTTTTTTAACTTTATCACGATATCATTTATTATGAAATAGTTTAAAATTGTGGCATTTAACGATAGAGCATAAAGTAACCAAGTGGTTCAAATGGATTTATTTAAACTATTATCCGGAACGAGCCGGCAAACCTCCTTATTAATACAGCCTCCCGGACGTTTATTCCATATAAAAATATTTGCCCGGCTTTTAAAGTAATTACATTATTTCGCGGCTCTGTTTGAGAGCAGAGGAGGATCTGCTGAGACGAATATTGGCTCATGGTATTCATTATAATATCGTTTATTAGAGGAAACGTGAAATGTATTTAATTAATGACTTTGGTTAAACGCTTAGAAATATGTACAACGGGCTTTTTTACCTTTCTTTTAAGGGTTCTTTAATTCGTTTTATTCGTTCATATAATTAGTTTTGAATTGGTAGGCCTTTGATGTAATTTTAAAATATGCGTCTTGATTTTATTGTTTTCTAGTACTGGTGACATTGTAATGATATGGAGAGTGCCTGATGTCTAAAAGTCGGAGTGAATAAAGAAAGAGGGTCTTGTATAAGTGACACTTCAAATTTACAGAGATTACTATATTTCAGCCGTATAAATATTATTGATATTTAATGAAATGTGTAGTTTCAATTTTATATTAGAATCATTATAGATTGGACTTTATACAGTCTTGTTGTTTGAGTGTTTGCAAGCACAACTGCTAAACGAGAAGTCTTGGATTCGATCTCAGGATCGGGCATACAATTAGTGGATTTTTTGACTAGAAATTTCTAATAATAACACAGAGTCTGGATTTGTGCCCAACCTAAGGCAACAGACTTACCCCATGTTCCAGGGGACATATACGTAGCGTGATGTTATGTTAACACTAAAAAGCTGTTACTTTTTTTTTTTAAAACGAATAATCCGTTTTGCTATCGTTAAGTAACATAATACTATATTGGATACATTAGCATCAGTATACCAAATTTTAATCACTTTCCGCACCGAACGAAAGTTTAAAAAAGGTCATAACGGAGCCGCCCAGCTCTGCACCGGCTAAGCTCGCTATACTCTATTAATCCGCCAACGAGCACCTCACTTAAAATACATTACATCGACTTATAGCGATCGTGAGCCGCCTTGCAATGCCGAATGTTCTCGAATCAATTTACCCACCGAGCGGATGATGGCCTCGTTATTTTTTAAAACTTGGATACTCTTGCTCTTTTTCTAGGCGGGATTATGACTTGCAGTAGAGCGGAGAAGATATTTCTGATAATTTAGATTAGGTACTGTTTTGTTCTGTTTAAAATATTAGGGATATTATTAAGATCAAACTTATATAGACGTGACTTGAGGGTAATTCACATCTTTTTCTGGGGGAAGTAACGTTTATGTGTTATTATGCGTTATTAATTTATAATTTTCTAATGCTGTTTCCTTTTTTAAATTTATAGTTAAAGATATTTATTTAAATTTTAATGCTTGTAAATGAAAATTTTCAGGTAAAACTGATTTCATACGGACTTGAGAGATAGGCTGAGTTAAACAGACTGGGCTAAATTAATCAGACATCTGAAAGCCACTTGTATTTGCCGGAATCAAGTAACAAGGCTCTAGTTGAACAGATCGTGGCCCGCAGTGAATAGTCAAACAAAAACAAATAGTCGTAACCTACAAAAGTTTAAATTTCTTTAACGTTTGCGATATTTTAAGAATAATGTTATCCCTGTAAATTTATCACATGGTCTCTGACCGTAAAAAAAGTTTGTTATCAAAATTAATTATATAATTTCTTAGTTTTTATGCACCTTCTTGCTGCGAATTTTGTTTAAATATCTCTTCTTCGGTCTTAGAATTTCTTCTGCAAGAAAATGTATTGACAAACCAATATTGACAATTTTTTTTGGGAATAATGAGGGATACAAACGCAGCGTAAGTTTTAAAACAATTCTAAACCTGCATTCCTTAACACTCAGATGCGGACATACTTAAAGAAACTCTATCTACTAATCAAACAAAACCCAGTAAGTTTCAATAAACCATTTTGGTTTCAACAATCATAGAAACAAGGGTTGCCAGGATTTTTCCACGATCTACTATTTACCGAGGACTATCATGTGTTTATATTAGAATAACTATTTCTTTACTAAGTAGTTTAATTTATTAATAAACTGTGTACAAGGTGTATAAGCGTGTAAGATTTTTATTTTAACTTTAAACGAAAAATAAACGATGTAAGTTGTTCATTTGAAGCCTATTGTTATGAATACTGTTATCCTGTAGTACACTTATGAATGTAGGGTCAATAATAAATTTAAACAAAATTCTTACACCAGATTGAACGGAAAACTTTCGCACAATATTTTTCGACGATGAATATCGATATCATTTATATTGGATCACTTAGGCGATTTGTTCAGTATTTATACCCGATCACAGTTACTTAGTTGACATCGGAGTTGACGTCTGAGTGTGCAAATTATATGTGCGGGATATTTACTAGATGGCGCTACTTGTATCTTAAGCCATCCGCTGTTTCTTAAATTCTTAAATTCTTAATAGTACCTATGGTAGGTACAAGTTTTCTATAATATTGTATATTTAAAATGTATAAAAGAATTGAAATATTTAATATATTTCTTATTTTTTTTATAACCTACAGGTAAGATTTAAAGCAGTAGGTACAATAACGGAGGTAGCAATGATATAGATATATACATACATGTATCCATTACTTAAAAATAATATATACAAATATATCGCTCAGTAAATATACACATAAAGTGAGAAGGTTTGAATGTGCGAGAACATGTATTATATCTTAAGGAATTGTAGGACATGAAATCGATTCAATAAGAAATAGTACCACAACTTGCTACATCATAACGGTTTTAAAGAATCGATTACAGTTGTGTCATAGGACTGTAAGTGAATTAAAAATACGTGAATATTCGCAACTCATGAATAGATACTCAGACTGTACCAGATCAGACAGTATTATGTCTAGTGCGTAGTCGAGAGGCGCTCCAGCCGGAAAGTGCGTTTCAATGTAGACGAGCCAGCTAATGGTAGACGTGGATACGCGCGGTACTGATGTATAATCACACTATATTGTACCAACGTTACGCGTATAAAATTAACAAGTAATAGAATGATACTAGAAATTTGTTACAGGTACATGGAAAAATTAAAGTTGTAATGAAAGTGGAAAAAAAAATTTTGCTTGTTTAAATGCTTGCAAAACCTGTATCCAAAAATTCATTAAAAATACCATCTATTGCTAGTTGACTACATTTTTATTAGTAAAGCTGTGATAACTGAACAATTATTAAACAGGAATGTTATACATAAATTATTTTTTCACTTTTTTTACAAGTATCGTTAAAGTCTCTACAAAAAACTGTATTTCTCATCGTATACATATCCCATATAGGTCTGTTCTTGGTTACAGATACGAGTATAGGTAAATGCAGAGAGTGTGCTGATTAGGGGTTTAAGGATAAATAAAAAATATTAACACACACGACGTTTCTTCATTTTACTCGTCATTGTATACTCTACTGTAATTGAAAGCCCCGTAATTCGAGAGTCGGTTATTCATGACGCGAATGTAGCTATAAAACCGACGGTATCTTAAACTGAATTTAAATTAAAGCAATAAATTTGACGCAGTTGGAACTATGAATATGTCAAACGCTGTAGCGAAACAGGTCGCTATTAAACCATTAACGATACAGGTCGCCAACTATTCTGAACAGGGGCTCTCCTTTGAATTGTTGTAAATTTCGGCAATGATGTGT
Source organism: Parelbella polyzona (assembly GCA_018244815.1). Lineage (NCBI taxonomy): Eukaryota > Metazoa > Arthropoda > Insecta > Lepidoptera > Hesperiidae > Parelbella > Parelbella polyzona. The sequence goes on along the minus strand of DWMF01000486.1, from coordinate 1,269 downwards.
GGCCAGCAAGTATGGAGTAGCGGATAGTTTCGTAATTTCAATTTATTTGTATTTTTGTCGTCGACATTGGAAACATCGATAAGAATTCTTTTTAATTGTTTCAATCAACTGCTTGTATTTAAATTTACTATGGAAATATTTAAGTTAATCATAATAAATTATGTACATATTGTTATGAGTACTGTTAAATAATCATGGTGAAGTTTTACGAATGAAAGTGAATGAATTTTTTTATTTTTTAACTGACCAGTGTATTTCATGTGTACTTGAAATCATTATAAAATAGTTTATGATAGTTTATACATTTAATGTGACTAGAAATGATGGGAAGCCATTTATAAGTCAAATATTCTGAACAGCTGGACTCTTTAACACGCTTAGAGTGCAGTTGCCCATGGGACATGTCATGACATGTCCAAGCTCAAACATCTTTAAACCACAATTAAATCGTCCGATAGTTTTAAGGTTTTTAAATGGTATTTATGGTGCACTGTAATTCAAAAGAGCGCTGCAGCATTAAAACGAGCGCTTTGCGTTCCGTTTCGAACCGGAAAATTGCGTCACGCCAATCTGCCTCGGTACAAATTTATTTTAAATTCATTTGTCAGTGAAAATCTAAACGATTTGTTGCTACATATAAATCATTTTGTGATCGCATTTCGTTCGGCGCTTTGAATATCCTACAACATACGTACAATTACGACGTGCACACGTACCACCTGGCAAGGTCTACATTAAATATGGGTAGGCTGAAACTAAAGATTATCATCGTCTATAGTCCGGACAAACCTTCTCCTTTTAGTTTTATTAAAATTGTTATACCTACTCTCTTGTATCATAAGTATATTACTGGCTCAGCCTTCTTTTACGACGTTTAGAATTTGATTGAAGTTAACAACTAATCTTCTTTTCCTTTCTCTAATTTGCTTTGTTAAACCTTTTCCGCACTGTAATCATTTATTTTATTTTATTCTCATTCGTTCTATCTACAGCCATTTAAATATCATTTTCTTCTTTCTAGTTACTACGTCTTCCTTGACATTATCTTTCTCTGATCACTTTATTCTTATTTTTTCCGGTTATAACCAAGTTTATTAGTATATTCACTAAAGTAGAAAACGGTGCGTAGTAACTGTTGCCGTAGTAACGGTACACAGTGTTGCCTGGCACCTTTATTGATATTGAATCAATCTGCGTAAATACCTTTCGTCCTATCTATATATAAATACGTGAAGCAAAAATGTTGTACCCCTTTTTACGAAAATTGCG